>BOPN01001593.1:261520-264020 GCA_017312705.2 Penaeus japonicus
GGTATCCTGAACCATTTACAGACCATCTATAGACTATGGAGTTCCATCCTTCTATTAGAGACGGAGTTAACTTTTGTAACATCTTGTTATTTTCTTGGGGGTCATCCAAGATATTAAGAAAATCAGATGTTTTCATTATCATCAGACAGTTCTTCAAGAAATCTGAATTTTTTTGTGTGCATGACCATCATTTCTTAAAAGCTTTGGCCACTCACTCACTTTCCTGCTAAAGGCATTTGCTACAATGAATTTGTTACCATACCTATCTTTTAATATGCCTTTAGCCTCATGAAAGGCTTCTTCATTGTGAATTCGTAGAAGTCCTCTTATTGCTTCTTTGGCTGCCCCACTAATATATTTACCAAGATAGAAAAATTTCTCAGCTGGCTTCGTTACACGTGATTCTAGAAATATCTCAAAATTTTGAAGCCAGGTTGAAAACTCCAATAAATCACCACTGAAAACTTCTGGATGTAATATCAACCACTTCGCTTAATACATTAATGTTCACTAACGAACTTGTTTTACCTTGTCTAGTTAATACATGTGGTCGTTTCAATTCTGATTCTGGTTCAAAACCTTTATTTTCTGGGTTAAGTACTGGACTTTGTATGTAAGTGTATTAAAATTTAGACACTTCTTTCTCTAGTTCACCCATACCGGATGTATCATGGACAGATATTTCTTGTTTACGTAAACTAGGTTTTACTTTCCTGTCTTCTATCTGACTGCTATCAAATGAATCAAACTATTTATGAAGATGTAGTGCTTCTTCATGTTCAGGCAATACTAACTTTTCATCTTCCATTGCATTTACAATATTCAATCCTGTTTGAGTAGCTACTAAATCTTTCATGACAAGATTTTTTTGTGTGCTCCATTTCCCTTTCATGGAATTGGAGCTCAGTGTGCAGCTTGGCTAACCTTGTAAGTAACTGCTCCTTCTTATTAATGCTCTGAGAAGATCTGTTAGTAAACTATGAATGCCTTGATAATTTACTACATTGTGACTTTACTGATCTTGTCTCTTGCTTTAACTCATCCATTTTACTCTCAATTTGGTGCATGCAAGTTTCATGAACTTTTTCGTCATTGCTTAACTCCTGTGACAATTTCTCTTGTGAATTTGGATATACTTCTATTAACAAAATAAAGGCAGTTACTACTTCATTAAACTGTGACACTGCTGCCTTTTTATGTATTCTAAGCTGATCCACATTTGTTACACTTTCTAGACTAAACATTATATCTGTAAGTGCCTTTCTCCATGCTTGCTTAGCTGCCAATAACCTTTTTGAAAGTTGTGTCATTTGATACTCACGTCCTTTCTCTGTTAAAACTCTTTGTCTAGCACCCTTCATTTCATCATTAGCCTCAGTTTGTTGAGGATGATCACTTCCAGCTTCTTCAGTGGCACTCATTTTGTCACTATTTATGTACCACTGACCTAATTAGAACTAATGACTAACATTAAACATACTTTTTCATCAGAAGTTCACGAGCTGTCGGTGAGTCTTGTAGAAGGAATAGATTCTTTGAAGAACGGAGATCTTTGCAGCAATTCAGCAGGTTACTTCTTTGTTGATTGTCGGAGTTCTCGTCGTGGACTCACTTCTTCTCCATAGCCTTCGTAGTTCTTGACTTATCTTGTCAGGAGAATTCAATATGTGAGGGCTTGAATTTACTGGTGTGAGTATTACTTGTATCAAAATATTTGCCTTTGCTGCAGCTTCAATAGGCCTGGACTCTGCTGCTGCACCCGAGAGGAGTTACACTGATGGGCTTCCTATGTATGAGCTATCCTGACTCATCTCGAAGCATGAGTTGTACTGGTGTATCTTCGAGGAATGAGTTTTACTATTCCACTCCTAAGGCTTGAGTTTTACTGAACCCAAGAGGCATGAGTTTTACTATTCCACCCCTAGGGCATGAGTTTTACTGAAGCAGAGGGCCAGGTCTTTTGGTGGGTTGTACAGGGAAAATCTTGTGGAAATTTTGTGGGTTTTATTGATTCTTCTATACAACTTGAATCTTCTTTCCCCTTCATTCCAATCCATATTGTTTATTCCAGTAAAACTGAAAATGTAATGCATTCCTTTCTAATACAGGTTTAATATATTGATCTTATATCATATACTGTAACATAATCAAACAAGTAAAATATATCTTGACACCATCATGTATCAAATTTCTATTCCGGTATAAATATATATTGCAAGATTACATAAATAGGATAAGATAAATACCTCAGTCACCTCACTTGGCTTCTCCGAGTCACTAAATAGCTTCCAATTGTTTTCATGCGATTAGTTATGCAGATTGCCGATAGGAGGCGTACATCAGAAAACGATAAGGGGATACTAATTTATTTGATATATATCCCTATTGTTAGTACAAATCATAATTATTAGGAACTTAGAGTATCACATTTGAGTATAAATGTAGCCACAGTAACACACACACACACACACACAGGTTGGTATGTGTATCTATCTTTCGT
>BOPN01001594.1:2500-10000 GCA_017312705.2 Penaeus japonicus
TATATACACATACATATATACATATATATACATACATATATATATACATATATACATATATACATGTGTGTATATATATATATATATATATATATATATATATATATATATATATATATGTAGTAATATACGAAGAAAATGAAAATTAATTATAAAGATTCAAGATTCATAGTTGGATTAAAGTTCAAAGGGACGGCGACATGTAGCTCTTCTCAGTCAGCAAAGTTCTGCCGACCACGGACGGGGAAGTGAGGTCGGCACGCTATCCATTACCAGCGCCGAGCTGTCAGACTTATGTAAGATCATTATTCATTATTTATTTATTCGTATTGTCTGCCCTTTTTCTCCGTTTCCCTTGTTTTTACTTTTTGATTTTCATTTTGTTTTTATCCCTTCCGTGCAACAGTAGATATGGCACATTTTTTACTCGCTTGAATATCATTAACATAGATATAACTCTTAATAAAAAAGTGTATTGCCATGATTATCTGTGACGTAGTAGTATTATTCGTGGCATTATAATTCCTATTACATTTTGTTTTAGAAATAAGTTTATAGCTTATTAGACTCAAAGAATGTTATTCTTATTTTCATCATAATCAGTATTGATATGAAAATGAATCGCATCTTTCACCTTTATCATTTTTTCACCCTACTTGATAATTTAGAACCATACTAATTTTATAATAGTTTTCCATATTTAGCCTTTGGTTTCCCTATCCCTTCTCAGTCTACATTAGAGTTTTTGTAGAGTGTGACTTTTAAGTTTATAATGGCAACTCTGAATGCTATGCCACATATGAGAGTTTATTTTGACAAAAGGAGTCCATTTGTTTCTTGGAAACATTTCAGCTTTTGATTCTTTTTACAGGTCATTCAAGTATTCGCGCTAGGTTTTAGTAGAGTAGTTTCCAAATGGCATTTAGTACACAATTCTTGTTTTCTTTTGATAATAGCTCATTTTGAATGGCATTCCAAGTATCTCTGTTTCTTTTATGGGTAACAGAATGACATTGATTAAATTCAAACTTGTTTAATCAAACCATATATGCTTCAGTGTACTGTAAGGTATCGTGTTAATAATCTATCAAGCATTCTATAGATACTACACTAATGAAGAATGCATGGTTAGCAGTGCATAGAGCACTAATTAGTACAAATATTGCATGTTGCAGGAAATTCCGGGAAATATCCGAACTTGCCCCGGAATCCCACGATGCTAAAAAACTCTCTAAAAGGAAAACTTTGTCTTCACATACAGACAGATGCGAGTTATATGGTTTATGTGCACTTTTGTATGACTGTTTGTTTGTGTAAGTGGTGTGTGATAGGGGTGTGTGGTATTTTTGTGATGGTGCGAATACATTGTACATGTATGCAAGTGTATTGTACTCAAGTGGATGGATGTATATCTGTGTATAGGATTGTACATAAATGTGGTTTTGCGTGCATGTTCATGTGCACGCATGTACGTGGTCGTCTAAACATTCGTGCACCAAGATTAACCTCTAACGAACGAAAGGTAATATATCAGCACATCGTAAAAATTCGTGGCCATTTCGTGCCAGACTTTTTATTTTATTTTTGTGCACACGAACTTTAGAACTCGGAAAGTGGCGCGTCAAGTCCAGAGACACGCACAGAGTGAAGAGACACGCACAGAGTGAAGAGACACGCACAGAGTGAAGAGACACGCACAAAGTCCAGAGACACGCACAGAGTGAAGAGACACGCACAGAGTGAAGAGACACGCACAGAGTGCAGAGACACGCACATAGTGAAGAGACACGCACAAAGTCCAGAGACACGCGCATAGTGAAGAGACACGCACAAAGTCCAGAGACGCGCACATAGTGAAGAGACACGCACAGAGTGAAGAGACACGCACAAAGTCCAGAGACACGCACAGAGTGAAGAGACATGCACAGAATGAAGAGACACGCACAAAGTCCAGAGACACGCACAGAGTGAAGAGACACGCACAGAGTGAAGAGACACGCACAGAGTGCAGAGACACGCACAGAGTGAAGAGACACGCACAGAGTGAAGAGACACGCACAGAGTGAAGAGACACGCACAAAGTCCAGAGACACGCACAGAGTGAAGAGACACGCACAGAGTGAAGAGACACGCACAAAGTCCAGAGACACGCACAGAGTGAAGAGACACGCACAGAGTGAAGAGACACGCACAGAGTGCAGAGACACGCACATAGTGAAGAGACACGCACAAAGTCCAGAGACGCGCGCATAGTGAAGAGACACGCACAAAGTCCAGAGACGCGCACATAGTGAAGAGACACGCACAAAGTCCAGAGACGCGCACATAGTGAAGAGACACGCACAAAGTCCAGAGACGCGCACATAGTGAAGAGACACGCACAAAGTCCAGAGACACGCACAAAGTCCAGAGACACGCACAGAGTGAAGAGACACGCACAAAGTCCAGAGACGCGCACATAGTAAAGAGACATGCACAAAGTCCAGAGACACGCACATAGTGAAGAGACACGCACAAAGTCCAGAGATGCGCACATAGTGAAGAGACACGCACAAAGTCCAGAGACATGCACAAAGTCCAGAGACGCGCACATAGTGAAGAGACACGCACAAAGTCCAGAGACACGCACAAAGTCCAGAGACACGCACAGAGTGAAGAGACACGCACAAAGTCCAGAGACGCGCACAGAGTGAAGAGACACGCACAAAGTCCAGAGACGCGCACATAGTGAAGAGACACGCACAAAGTCCAGAGACACGCACATAGTGAAGAGACACGCACAAAGTCCAGAGACGCGCGCATAGTGAAGAGACACGCACAAAGTCCAGAGACACGCACATAGTGAAGAGACACGCACAAAGTCCAGAGACACGCGCCTAGTGAAGAGACACGCACAAAGTCCAGAGACGCGCACATAGTGAAGAGACACGCACAAAGTCCAGAGACACGCACAAAGTCCAGAGACACGCACAGAGTGAAGAGACACGCACAAAGTCCAGAGACACGCACATAGTGAAGAGACGGGCACAAAGTCCAGAGACACGCACATAGTGAAGAGACACGCACAAAGTCCAGAGACACGCACATAGTGAAGAGACACGCACATAGTGAAGAGACACGCACAGAGTGAAGAGACACGCACAGAGTCCAGAGACACGCACAAAGTCCAGAGACACGCACAGAGTCCAGAGACGCGCACAGAGTGAAGAGACACGCACATAGTGAAGAGACACGCACAGAGTGAAGAGACACGCACAAAGTCCAGAGACACGCACAAAGTCCAGAGACACGCACAGAGTGAAGAGACACGCACAAAGTCCAGAGACGCGCACAGAGTGAAGAGACACGCACAAAGTCCAGAGACGCGCACATAGTGAAGAGACACGCACAGAGTTCAGAGACACGCGCCTAGTGAAGAGACACGCACAAAGTCCAGAGACGCGCACATAGTGAAGAGACACGCACATTCGTGCACCAAGATTAACCTCTAACGAAAAGTAATATATCAGCACATCGTAAAAATTCGTGGCCATTTCGTGCCAGACTGTGCACACGAACTTTAGAACTTGGAAAGTGGCGCGTTAAGTCCAGAGACACGCACAGAGTGAAGAGACACGCACAGAGTGAAGAGACACGCACAAAGTCCAGAGACACGCACAGAGTCCAGAGACACGCACAAAGTCCAGAGACACGCACAGAGTGAAGAGACACGCACAAAGTCCAGAGACACGCACATAGTGAAGAGACACGCACAAAGTCCAGAGACACGCACAGAGTGAAGAGACACGCACAAAGTCCAGAGACACGCACATAGTGAAGAGACACGCACAAAGTCCAGAGACGCGCACATAGTGAAGAGACACGCACAGAGTGAAGAGACACGCACAAAGTCCAGAGACGCGCACATAGTGAAGAGACACGCACATAGTGAAGAGACACGCACAAAGTCCAGAGACGCGTGCATAGTGAAGAGACACGCACAGAGTGAAGAGACACGCACAAAGTCCAGAGACGCGCGCATAGTGACGAGACTTGCACATAGTGAAGAGACACGCACAGAGTGAAGAGACACGCACAAAGTCCAGAGACGCGCACATAGGGAAGAGACACGCACATAGTGAAGAGACACGCACATAGTGAAGAGACACGCACAAAGTCCAGAGACACGCACATAGTGAAGAGACGCGCGCATAGTGAAGAGACACGCACAAAGTCCAGAGACGCGCGCATAGTGAAGAGACACGCACAAAGTCCAGAGACACGCACAGAGTGAAGAGACACGCACAAAGTCCAGAGACACGCACAGAGTGAAGAGACACGCACATAGTGAAGAGACACGCACATAGTGAAGAGACACGCACAGAGTGAAGAGACACGCACAAAGTCCAGAGACACGCACAGAGTGAAGAGACACGCACATAGTGAAGAGACACGCACATAGTGAAGAGACACGCACAGAGTGAAGAGACACGCACAAAGTCCAGAGACGCGCACATAGTGAAGAGACACGCACATAGTGAAGAGACACGCACAAAGTCCAGAGACGCGCGCATAGTGAAGAGACACGCACATAGTGAAGAGACACGCACAGAGTGAAGAGACACGCACAAAGTCCAGAGACACGCACAGAGTGAAGAGACACGCACATAGTGAAGAGACACGCACAAAGTCCAGAGACACGCACATAGTGAAGAGACACGCACATAGTGAAGAGACACGCACAAAGTCCAGAGACGCGCGCATAGTGAAGAGACACGCACAAAGTCCAGAGACGCGCACATAGTGAAGAGACACGCACATAGTGAAGAGACACGCACAAAGTCCAGAGACGCGCACATAGTGAAGAGACACGCACATAGTGAAGAGACACGCACAAAGTCCAGAGACACGCACATAGTGAAGAGACACGCACATAGTGAAGAGACACGCACAAAGTCCAGAGACACGCACATAGTGAAGAGACACGCACAAAGTCCAGAGACACGCACATAGTGAAGAGACACGCACAAAGTCCAGAGACACGCACATAGTGAAGAGACACGCACAAAGTCCAGAGACGCGCACATAGTGAAGAGACACGCACAAAGTCCAGAGACACGCACATAGTGAAGAGACACGCACAAAGTCCAGAGACACGCACATAGTGAAGAGACACGCACAAAGTCCAGAGACGCGCGCATAGTGAAGAGACACGCACAGAGTGAAGAGACACGCACAAAGTGAAGAGACACGCACAGAGTGAAGAGACACGCACAAAGTCCAGAGACACGCACAGAGTGAAGAGACACGCACAGAGTGAAGAGACACGCACAGAGTGAAGAGACACGCACATAGTGAAGAGACACGCACAAAGTCCAGAGACACGCACATAGTGAAGAGACACGCACATAGTGAAGAGACACGCACAAAGTCCAGAGACGCGCGCATAGTGAAGAGACACGCACAAAGTCCAGAGACGCGCACATAGGGAAGAGACACGCACATAGTGAAGAGACACGCACATAGTGAAGAGACACGCACAAAGTCCAGAGACACGCACATAGTGAAGAGACACGCACATAGTGAAGAGACACGCACAAAGTCCAGAGACACGCACATAGTGAAGAGACACGCACAAAGTCCAGAGACACGCACATAGTGAAGAGACACGCACAAAGTCCAGAGACACGCACATAGTGAAGAGACACGCACAAAGTCCAGAGACGCGCACATAGTGAAGAGACACGCACAAAGTCCAGAGACACGCACATAGTGAAGAGACACGCACAAAGTCCAGAGACACGCACATAGTGAAGAGACACGCACAAAGTCCAGAGACGCGCACATAGTGAAGAGACACGCACAGAGTGAAGAGACACGCACATAGTGAAGAGACACGCACAGAGTTAAGAGACACGCACAAAGTCCAGAGACGTGCGCATAGTGAAGAGACACGCACAGAGTGAAGAGACGCGCGCATAGTGAAGAGACACGCACAGAGTGAAGAGGCACGCACAAAGTCCAGAGACGCGCGCGCATAGTGAAGAGACACATGACATAGTGAAGAGACACGCACAAAGTCCAGAGACGCGCACATAGTGAAGAGACACGCACAGAGTGAAGAGACACGCACAAAGTCCAGAGACACGCACAAAGTCCAGAGACACGCACATAGTGAAGAGACACGCACAAAGTCCAGAGACGCGCACATAGTGAAGAGACACGCACATAGTGAAGAGACACGCACAGAGTGAAGAGACACGCACAAAGTCCAGAGACGCGCACATAGTGAAGAGACACGCACAGAGTGAAGAGACACGCACATAGTGAAGAGACACGCACATAGTGAAGAGACACGCACATAGTGAAGAGACACGCACAGAGTGAAGAGACACGCACAAAGTCCAGAGACACGCACAGAGTGAAGAGACACGCACAGAGTGAAGAGACACGCACAAAGTCCAGAGACACGCACAGAGTGAAGAGACACGCACATAGTGAAGAGACACGCACAAAGTCCAGAGACGCGCGCATAGTGAAGAGACACGCACAAAGTCCAGAGACGCGCACATAGTGAAGAGACACGCACAGAGTGAAGAGACACGCACAAAGTCCAGAGACGCACACATAGTGAAGAGACACGCACATAGTGAAGAGACACGCACAAAGTCCAGAGACACGCACATAGTGAAGAGACACGCACATAGTGAAGAGACACGCACAAAGTCCAGAGACGCGCACATAGTGAAGAGACACGCACAAAGTCCAGAGACACGCACATAGTGAAGAGACACGCACAAAGTCCAGAGACACGCACATAGTGAAGAGACACGCACAAAGTCCAGAGACGCGCACATAGTGAAGAGACACGCACAAAGTCCAGAGACACGCACATAGTGAAGAGACACGCACAAAGTCCAGAGACACGCACAGAGTGAAGAGACACGCACAAAGTCCAGAGACACGCACATAGTGAAGAGACACGCACAGAGTGAAGAGACACGCACATAGTGAAGAGACACGCACAGAGTGAAGAGACACGCACAAAGTCCAGAGACGTGCGCATAGTGAAGAGACACGCACAGAGTGAAGAGACGCGCACAGAGTGAAGAGACACGCACATAGTGAAGAGACACGCACAAAGTCCAGAGACGCGCACATAGTGAAGAGACACGCACATAGTGAAGAGACACGCACAAAGTCCAGAGACGCGCACATAGTGAAGAGACACGCACAAAGTCCAGAGACGCGCACATAGTGAAGAGACACGCACAAAGTGAAGAGACACGCACAAAGTCCAGAGACGCGCACATAGTGAAGAGACACGCACATAGTGAAGAGACACGCACAAAGTCCAGAGACACGCACATAGTGAAGAGACACGCACATAGTGAAGAGACACGCACAAAGTCCAGAGACGCGCACATAGTGAAGAGACACGCACAAAGTCCAGAGACACGCACATAGTGAAGAGACACGCACAAAGTCCAGAGACACGCACATAGTGAAGAGACACGCACA
>BOPN01001594.1:20000-32500 GCA_017312705.2 Penaeus japonicus
GCCTATGGTCGTGTCAGCAGCGTGGCCTATGGTCGTGTCAGCAGCGTGGCCTATGTTCGTGTCAGCAGCGTGGCCTATGTTCGTGTCAGCAGCATGGCCTATGGTCGTGTCAGCAGCGTGGCCTATGGTCGTGTCAACAGCATGGCCTATGTTCGTGTCAGCAGCGTGGCCTATGTTCTATGGAACTATGGCCTATGGAACGTCCGTGAAAAGGGGTCGTGCCTGTCACGATAGTTACACATGCGAAAAAATGCACATTTTTAGTGTAATCTTTGTTACCAATACTTCATATAAGCATACCACGTTTGGAAATTAATATCTATATTGGATATATTAGGCATCATTGTACTAGACTTGGTTTACAAATGATTTAAGGAAAACGTGGATTTGAATTTGTTTATCTTTTGTTTATCTTTATCTGACTGATTTGAATTTGTTTATCTTTATCTGACTTTGAATTTGTTTATCATTTGGCGGATATTTCGAAGGAATATCCGACCCCTCTCATCCCGTTTGTTTTGATGTGGCTTAGAGTAAACAACTATGCGCGCGTTCGTGAAACGGTTGACAATTTTTCAATAAGGAACAAGCACAACAAATGATTCATGGCAAAATCGAGATATCTCTTGTTAGTGCCACCTGCGACTAGTTTCTCTTATGAATTCGTCGTTTGGACAGTGCCATTCGTCTGAAACAGAATATCTCTGGAACGTTTGGTAAACCTGAAGCAACTCACGCAACGTGCACGCTTTTTCGTTCTGAAATACCACTCTCGGGACATGAATACGACATTCACATAACATGGACATAATATAGTCACAACACGCAGAAATGTCATAATACGGATGGTAATAAAAACATACATCGCTGTTATCCGTGAGCACATGTAGTATTTTATTCATTAACACATATCTAAGTAAGACGAAATCTAGAAATCGACATCTTCCACGCAGTACTACCAATAGTAGTAATGCTAGTAGTTCTAATGATAAGCAGTACTAACAATAAGGTTAGTAATTATGCTAACAGTACTAACAGTAGCATTAGTAATATTATTTTTTTTTGGTTACTGCAATATTATTAGTAATATCATCGTAATACTGATAAATATTGCAGTAGTGGTGCTGTAAGAGTGATTAAAGTCGGGGTTGTAGTAGTAATACCAATAGAAGTGGTAGTAAAAACATTGCTAGTGGTAGTAGCAGGTGTTCAGAGGGCGGATGAACTGGTTGACAATTCTGGTTGACAATTGACAATTGACAATTTGATAGGACTCAATCCGCCCAGTTTCCCCCAGAGCCGACCTTGACCAAAAGAACTTGCAAGACCCTATGCGGTGCGAATGGCGAGTGCTTCTTTAATGCTCGATACCATTGGTGCCTTGAAATCGTCATCAGGAAACTAGGCACGAAGGCATAGATTCTCTCACGTGCACAATTCCTTCCTTTCGTTTGCACTAGCTGAGTATATAGCGATTGTTACCATCATGATTATCATCATTATATCACTATCACTATTATCATAATCATTATTAAAATGATAATCAGCGTCGCTGCTATTGTTATTCTGATTGTGATTATGATGATGATTACTATTGTTATTATCATTATCATTATTGTTATTATCATTATCATTATTGTTATTATCATTATCATTATTGTTATTATCATTATCATTATTGTTATTATTCTTACATCCATTATGATGATGCTGAGGAGGAGGGGCGTTGTTATTGCTATTATTATTATTATTATTGTTATTTCTAACATTTTTGTTCTTGTTATCATTATTGTTGCTATTATTAGTATTGATATTGTTTTTTTCTTATCATTATTTTTGTTGTTATTATCATAAGCATTGTTGTTGATTTTGTTACGGTCATCATTATTAATTACAATTCATATCATCATCATTACCATTATGATTATTGTTCCGACAATGATTGTTATCATTATAATCTTTACTATCACTATCAGTTATCACTGTCAACTTCATGATCAATATGACTAACACCGTCACTGCCTCTGCTCAACAGAGCGGAATCCGTGGGTGTTGCAGGCCTTTCGACGCCTTGCCAGAGTTCCCACGTCAGCTGTCACAGGAAGAGGGCGACGTCTGCTCTGCCAGAGTTCCCACGTCAGCTGTCACAGGAAGAGGGCGACGTCTGCTCTGCCAGAGTTCCCACGTCAGCTGTCACAGGAAGAGGGCGACGTCTGCTCTGCCAGAGTTCCCACGTCAGCTGTCACAGGAAGAGGGCGACGTCTGCTCTGCCAGAGTTCCCACGTCAGCTGTCACAGGAAGAGGGCGACGTCTGCTCTGTCAGAGTTCCCACGTCAGCTGTCACAGGAAGAGGGCGTCGTCTGCTCTGCCAGTGTTCCCACGTCAGCTGTCACAGGAAGAGGGCGACGTCTGCTCTGCCAGAGTTCCCACGTCAGCTGTCACAGGAAGAGGGCGACGTCTGCTCTGCCAGAGTTCCCACGTCAGCTGTCACAGGAAGAGGGCGTCGTCTGCTCTGCCAGAGTTCCCACGTCAGCTGTCACAGGAAGAGGGCGTCGTCTGCTCTGCCAGAGTTCCCACGTCAGCTGTCACAGGAAGAGGGCGACGTCTGCTCTGCCAGAGTTCCCACGTCAGCTGTCACAGGAAGAGGGCGACGTCTGCTCTGCCAGAGGAGTTCCCACGTCAGCTGTCACAGGAAGAGGGCGACGTCTGCTCTGTCAGAGTTCCCACGTCTGCTGTCACAGGAAGAGGGCGACGTCTGCTCTGTCAGAGTTCCCACGTCTGCTGTCACAGGAAGAGGGCGACGTCTGCTCTGCCAGAGTTCCCACGTCAGCTGTCACAGGAAGAGGGCGACGTCTGCTCTGCCAGAGTTCCCACGTCAGCTGTCACAGGAAGAGGGCGACGTCTGCTCTGCGTTCGTGTGACGGACTCAGAGTTATGCGTCTTCAGACTACAACTCATCGAAATTTGCTTCGTGAGGTTAATATAGTTCATATATTTTATTGCTGTATATCTATTTGAGAGTGTCGATATATTAAGTTTGCATAATTATTTGTTTATTTTCCGCTATGAAAGACAGTTTTGAGTGGGTATGCAGTTTTGTTCTTCAATACTTTTAAGATGCAGTTGAATATACCATCTTCTTCTTGAATAAGAAGATAATTCACCATAATGTAGTTCGTAAACAGAATTATGTGTATAGAAGATGTGGACTTTATATATATATATATATAATCTTTATCTAATATATAATATATAATCTTTATCTAATATATAGTTAATAAATATATGATTTCTCTTTTACATTTACTTCACAGCTTTATCATCAATGGTTTCTCCAACAACTTCGAGCTTGACGCTCCCTGTGAAGGCGACCCAATCTGCTCTTTTAACGTTAAATTTGGGTGCTGAAGGCGTCCTCGTGGTGTCGCATGAATATTGAATACAAATAGGAAGGTGATCGCTTCCCAACGAGTCGTCAATGGTGTGCCACAGGCACTTGGCTGCTAGTGTTGAGGAAACCAGTGATAGGTCAATAAAGCTCAAATTACCGGTATTATCGTCTATTCGCGTTGGACTACCATCATTTAGAAGAACCAGATCAGAGTCGTTGATCAACTTAACTACTTGCTCACCTCTACCATTCACCCGCAGGGAACCCCATGATGTATGACGAGCATTAAAATCACTCTAGAATTAATTTATTGTTTGGCAGACTGTCCTGAATAGCAAAAAGCTCATCATAGATTAACCTTTTATCAGGTGGACAGTAAGCTGAGCATATAGTCAGATACGTGTTATTGAATTTTACTTTGCATGCGACGTGTTCCAAAGTAGAATTAATCGTCACTTCAATGAAAGGGAGATTCTGGTGGATGTACATGGCGACTCCGCCTCCACCCCTTCCCTCTCGGTCTTTTCTACAAAGATGGTAGTTTTCTAAGGATACGACCTCGTCAGAGACTTGGTCGTTTAAATGGCTTTCTTGTAGTACGATAATATCGGGAGCATAGGACGAGGCTAATAATCTAAGAGAGTTTAATTTTGATCTAAGACTTCGACAGTTCCATTGTATAATGGTATACGCGTGGATTACGTTTTATGGGGTTTGGAAGTGCCTTGTCCGCCGGTTTTTATTTTCTTTTTTTGGGAGGGAGGCGCCTCCTCCTCTCCCTCGCTTCCCGAGGGCCTTCTCTTCGGGAATTTTTGGAGACAGTAGTCTCCATGGCCTGCTCCTCCACCAGAGAGACGTCCATGGAGGACGATCTGCCTACAGCAGAACTACCACCAGACGAAGTTCTAGTGGGGGTCGCCTGGACTAGAAGGTGCGATCCGGATTGTGATTTGGTGGTCGACCTCCTTAAGATGCTGTTTCTTTGCTGGGTTGATTCAGCAATTTCTTTAATTGTCTTGTTCAATTCTTTAATCTGATTCATCAAGTCCCTTACTGTTTCTCTCAATTCGGAAATTTCCTTGTCTTTAACTGCGAGCTGCTGACTAACACTGATTGCACTGGAAACATTGTTAGTTACTGCTGAGGCGTAAGAAGTATTGGGTTTGCTTGTCAAACCTTCCACTTTCTTCTTGGCCTCACGGTAGCTAACATCGTGTTCTCTCATGTATGCTAATGTCTCAGTCTCCTTCTTCAGGCTACTGCAATCAGCAGAGCCTGACTGATGGGGACCTCCACAGTTAGCACACTTGAGTGTCTTTTCCGTGCATTCAGTGGTATCGTGATCTCCAGTACATTTACCGCAAGTGAATTTGTTACTGTCCTTATCCATGCATCTTAATGAGGTGTGTCCAAATTTTTGGCATCTATTACACCGCATTGGCTTTTGAATATAAGGTCTTACTTGAACAATCTCATATCCGATTTTAACAGTACTAGGAATTTTTGGTGAAGAAAAAGTCAAGAAACACAATCCGGTCTTTGTTCGCACATTCCCATCTTTCTTTGACATACAATTTACGTCTACTACGCTCTGGTCTTTCATGGCATCAAGAATTTCGCTTTCTTCCATTGTCCTCAAATCCCTGTGAAAGATTACTCCCTTACAGGTATTTGGGCCAACAGGAATAGTTACTTTTACTGTAATGTCATGAATTTGCGTCAGCTTTAATAAATCATAAATCTGAGACTTAAATTGTACTTTAACAAGGAGGCTTCCATCTCGCAATTTTCGGACAAAATCAAACCCGCCTTCCACTTGACCATCAAGGACCTTCTTAATGATAAAGGGGTTGACATTCTGCAAGGATTGATTTTCATTCATGCATCGGATGTTCACGCACCTTGCGTTCTGGGGAGGGATATCAATGTGTCGTCTGGGTCGGTCATTGGTCGGGGTTCCATTATTAGTCTTAGTGGTCTTAGAAGAGTTCTGAGTCGCCCCTCCTCCTTGGGGAGGAGGAAGGGTAGCCGGGGAGTCAATCATTCTGGGTGTCGGACCAGGTCCGAACCCTGGGCCAAAGCCCGTTGTCCTGAGGGGACTACCTTTTCCCTTAACTTTTGGATCAACCTAATCCCAATAGCTAAGAGAGGATAATAAAAACAAGTCTTTTAGTTAATCGTCCTCACCCCCCCTTAGTGGAAGCCTGGTTGCGTTCTCCAGTATCAGCTAAGGGATCGGAGTTGTATGTAAGACACCTTCCAACCGCCGAACCTGCAAACCAGTGTTGAGGACGTGTTGTGCCATCCTCCAGCGAATACAGGAGCTCACAAGGAGACTCCTGTAGGCTCAGGAAAGTCACACAGAAATATGGAAAAAATTCAGTGAGAGAAAAAAGTTGCGCCCAAAGGACGCCCCAGACTACTGGGCCTCCCTACCCAGGGGTCAGCCCGTAAGGGCTACCCTGGAGTAGAAGAGAGCTGCGGGTCTGGGGTGGGGGCTGACTACTTCTACTGTAGTCTCGTGTCACCTTCAAAATAAAGCACTGAAGGTGCAGGCAAAGTAGAAAAACTGTAAACACAGTACTTTACTTTAATCTCTTACTTTAATGAACAAAGAAACAATAATATCTAGCGAGACTAGAAGCCCTGAGACAGGGTAGTTCCAGCGGCACCAGATTTATAGCTTATTGCTTCTATGTTTTAATTGTAGTGTGAGGCAAAAGAGTCTCATACACGAGTGCCCGAATAACTTGCTTGCTTGCTTGTTGGATTTATTGGCTATCAACCAGCGGCACAAGCCAAGGTTATTAAGCCAATGATTCCATTTTATTTTATCAATCTATATAAGGTCATAAAGTTTTGTCTCCTTTAGAAAAGTGATTACTTTACTTATTATTTTTTCATTGTCTGATAGTAAGTTTTTTATATTGAGTTCTATGTTCTTTATTCTGAAGTAGTTTTTAATTGTTTGTCTATTGTTGTTGTATTTATTGCAGGTTATTAACATGTGCTTGATTGAAAAAAAAGTATTGCACTGTTGGCATTGTAGAGGGAAATTTTTTTCTATGTATGGAGTGAGGTGGTTTATTCTGGTGGCATTTACCCTGAGCCGGGCTAACACCACCTCCTCCCTTCTGTTTCTTCTGTGGCTTGTGCCCCACAGTTCGGTGTCTTCTTTGATTTTGTTGGTTATGGTGAGGTCGGTCCACTCACTCTGCCACAGGAGATGGATTTTTGCTTTTATAAAAGAGACAAAACACCTGAGATCTGTGTGGATAATACCAGGCTCCAGATCGCCAGTCGACCCGGCTAGTTTGTCAGCCTGTTCATTACCATGGATACCCGAGTGTCCAGGTACCCATATCAGTTTGATTGATTTATTGGCACTATGCATTTTACGAATGATATTACCCTGTATTTCATTATAGGTGGTTTCTAGTGATTTAACCCATTGCAGACGGAGATAAATTTGCTTGCCCAGCCTCCAGGATAGGTTTTATTTTAGAGAGAGACCGCTTGAAGCAATATAATTTGAAGCATCCCAATCTCTTTCAGTCATTCATTGTAAAACTAGAGCGGTTTTTGTGTTTTATTTTTTTGTGTGTTTTATTGAGTTTAGAGACTTATATGTGCCGTATGACAGGCTCTATCAGTGCTGCAGTTGACTAAAATTGTAGTATGTTATCCATATTAGCTCATTATTTTCTTTATACTCAATGTGATAGAAGTATTGCTGTTTTATGGGAGGACAAAATGCAACTTTATTTTTTTCGTATTTTTGTGCTGTCATGAACGAATACGAAACATATAACCCCCTACAATAAAGATAACAAGAAGAGGTAGGGAAGAGGAATGAAAACCTGTGCTAGACTGTGAGTGCCACAGTGAAAGACATCCATATTGGCACAGGAGCACATTTTAGACACTGGGTATGGATTGAGTCACCTTCCTCTTCTCGTTCTGCCTGCACATCCTTCATCGCGCAGCTTTAGAGCAAGGGTTCATCAACTTAGTGTGTGCCATCGCTCTATAGAGACAGTGCATGCTAGAGACCGTGGATGGGTGCCATTCAAGGCTCTCTCACCTGCTGGTGCTAGAAAAAAGTGGTGCCATCTAGGTTTTGGACGTTAAGCTTGCACGATATTACGGTAATTATAGTAATTAGGACTGCAGTAGCCATCATCACTCATTCCTTTTTCATAGCACAATAAAATAGCACAGTGATCCAAAATCCCCGAACGTCGTGTACGTCATGACGCCCGTCGTCAGGCCAAAGCTCCTACGTCATGTATGTCATGACACCCGTACGCAATGGGTTAATGGCTTTAATTGAACTTAACGAGTCTGAAAAAATGACTATTCTATCGTGGGTCGTCGATAGGGCAAAATCTAAAGCTTTATCTATTGCAAAAAGTTCGGCAAGAAAGATCGATGTATGATTCGGCAATCGAAATCTCAACTGACATTCAGTCGACCATACACCCGCTCCCACACACTCGTCTGTCTTGGACCCGTCGGTATATAAATGAAAAAAGGAAAGATGTTTAATTAGGATCTCTCTGAACCTCTGGCGTACCTCCACCTCCGACACCGTGGCTTTGGCTGATGGTAGCCAGTCTACAACTGTAGAAAAATTGGGTGTCTCCCACGGTGCTATATTTGATTGAACCAGGGTATCGATGGTAGAGAGATCTATACCGACTTTTTCTGTGAGGTCATGGAGTCTATTGCCCAGCGGCTTCCCGCCGCGATACTGGGGCCCTACCTGCCGGCGCAAAACATCCCTGTTTGGATGTTGGGGCTGCCTGGCTACCTTTGCGGCATAGGTCAGCGCAAGCTGGCCGCGTCTAAGACGGAGGGGAGGTACTCCTCTGACTCTACTCTCTAGGCGTCAAAAGCAGTGCACTTATGGGCTCCAAGACAGACGCGTAAACACGCATTCTGCACAACATTCAAACTCAGGAGTTGAGCCTGCCAAGCCGAGCCATACACGATTGTCCCATAATCTACTTTAGATCTAATCAGGGATTTATATAACATCAGTAAAGACTTTCTATCAGCTCCCCATTTGTGTCCAGAAATGCACTTTAGTAAATTGAGTGCTTTTTAACATTTATTCTTTAACTGACCAATGTGGTCTTTCCAATTTAATCTACTACCAAAGAGTAGTCCAAGAAATCTAGCTGAATTTTGAATAGGTATTGGATGGTTGTCTAGAGTTAGCCTGATGTTGGGCTTTCTCCTATGTGTAAAAACCACGCCAATACTCTTTTTAATGGAAAACTTAAAACCCCACTGGAGGCCCCAGTTATGAATCATATCCAGTGCCAATTGGATCTGATTTGCCGAGAACTCTGCATTATTGCTGGAGTGCCATAATGCACAATCATCGGCGTACAGTGAGTATTTAAGATTCCGAGGAGGAGATGGTAAAATGTCATTTATAATACATAAAAATAATGTGGGAGACAAGACGATTCCTTGTGGGACCCCGTTTGCCTGGACAAAAATGTCCGAGAAAGTGACATTGTCAGAAAACAATTTGACAGAAAACGTTCTGTCAGAAATGAAATTTTGGATGAAACAAGGCAAGTTTCCACGTAATCCGAAAGCATAAAGTTTTCTGAGTAGGCCATGTCGCCAAGTCATGTCGTAGGCTTTTTCAATGTCTAGAAATACTGATATCAAAAAATGCTTTTTGGCAAATGCCTCATGAATAGACTTCTTCCAGTTTTACTAGCTGATCGAGAGTCGATCGCCCCTTTCGAAGCCGCACTGCTCAACTAGTAAATTTCTGGTATTTAAAAATGCAATAGCCTACTATTAACAATTCTTTCCATGACCTTGCATAAGCAACTTGTCAACGCAATTGGGCGGTAAGAGATGGCGGATTCGGGATTTCCTCCTTTCAATATGGGAATGATGTGGGCGAAAAAAATAGCGAATTTGGAAAAGTCTGGCTTTTCCAAATATCATTGTACACTTCTAGCAACTTAATCATGTCATCATGATTAAGATGCTTTATCATCTCATATCGAATCTCATCGGGGCCCGGGGATGTTCCTCTATTGCGTTTCTAGGGCTCGGACAAGCTCATTCATTGTTAGATCTTTATTGTAATCAAAAATATCTCCTGTAAGTGCGAATTGGTTGCAGCTCGGCCAAGCCTTTGGTGGTCAGGAATGCAGGGTTGTAATTTTCCGAGCTGCTTGTATAAGAGAACTGCCTGGCGATTGTGTTAGCAATGTCTCTAGGTTCATCATAATTACTTCCCTCATGAATAATATTTCTGATTTTTATTGATTGTTTTTTTCTATTTATTCTATTTACTGTGGACCAAACCTCTGAAATTTTGGTGTTACTATTTATCGTAGAGACAAAGCTTCGCCAGGAGTCTCTTTTGGCTTGTCTGATTGTTCTACGAGCCCTAGCTCTCGCTTGTTTGTATTTGCGAAAGTTCTCATTTGTGATATTATTATGGAAAAGCCTGTAGGCCCTATTTCGTTCACATAGCTGCCTGCGGTACCCGGTGTCCACCATGGGACCTATGCTTAACGCCTTAGGTATGGTTGCCATTGCTGCATTTATAATACAATTTTGGACACTGTTTACTTTATCATCAATGGTTTCTCCAACGACTTATTATTTGCTTCTTAGAAGACCATCCAAATTTTTATAGCTAAAATTAAAGTGAAAGTAACCCTGGTGCTTTATAATGTTAATAAATAGACACTGCTTCCTAGCTCACAGAGCTGCACATAATGAGAAATGTACTTGGCTGCTAGTGTTGAGGAAACCAGTGATAGGTCAATAAAGCTCAAATTACCGGTATTATCGTCTATTTGCGTTGGACTACCATCATTTAGAAGAACCAGATCAGAGTCGTTGATCAACTTAACTACTTGCTCACCTCTACCATTCACCCGCAGGGAACCCCATGATGTATGACGAGCATTAAAATACCTAGAATTAATTTATTGTTTGGCAGACTATCCTGAATAGCAAAAAGCTCATCATAGATTACCCTTTTATCAGGTGGACAGTAAGCTGAGCATATAGTCAGATACTTGTTATTGAATTTTACTTTGCATGCGACGTGTTCCAAAGTAGAATTAATCGTCACTTCAATGAAAGGGAGATTCTGGTGGATGTACATGGCGACTCCGCCTCCACCCCTTCCCTCTCGGTCTTTTCTACAAAAATGGTAGTTTCTACATACCTAATTGCCAGAGACTTGGTCGTTTAAATGGCTTTTCTTGTAGTAATGATAATATCGAGCATAGGACGAGGCTAATAATCTAAGAGAGTTTAATTTTGATCTAAGACTTCGACAGTTCCATTGTATAATGGTATACGCGTGGATTACGTTTTATGGGGTTTGGAAGTGCCTTGTCCGCCGGTTTTTATTTTCTTTTTTTGGGAGGGAGGCGCCTCCTCCTCTCCCTCGCTTCCCGAGGGCCTCTCTCGGGAATTCTTGGAGACAGAAGTCCTTATGGCTCTGCCCTCCACCAGAGAGACGTCCAGCGGAGGACGATCTGCTCTTACGAGCAGAACTACCACCAGACGAAGTTCTAGTGGGGGTCGCCTGGACTAGAAGGTGCGATCCGGATTGTGATTTGGTATCGACCTCCTTAAGATGCTGTTTTTGCTGGGTTGATTCAGCAATTTCTTTAATTGTCTTGTTCAATTCTTTAATCTGATTCATCAAGTCCCTTACTGTTTCTTTCAATTCGGAAATTTCCTTGTCTTTAACTGCGAGCTGCTGACTAACACTGATTGCACTGGAAACATTGTTAGTTACTGCTGAGGCGTAAGAAGTATTGGGTTTGCTTGTCAAACCTTCCATTTTCTTTTTGGCCTCACGGTAGCTAACATCGTGCTCTTCATGCAGCAATGTCTCATAGTCTCCTCTTCAGGCTACTGCAATCAGCAGAGCCTGACTGATGGGGACCTCCACAGTTAGCACACTTGAGTGTCTTTTCCGTGCATTCAGTGGTATCGTGATCTCCAGTACATTTACCGCAAGTGAATTTGTACTGTCCTTATCCATGCATCTTAATGAGGTGTGTCCAAATTTTTGCCATCTATTACACCGGCATTGGCTTTTGAATATAAGGTTCTACTTGAACAATCTCATATCCGATTTTAACAGTACTAGGAATTTTTGGTGAAGAAAAAGCTGTTGAAACACAATCCGGTCTTTGTTCGCACATTCTATCTTTCTTTTGACATACAATTTACGTCTACTACGCTCTGGTCTTTCATGGCATCAAGAATTTCGCTTTCTTCCATTGTCCTCAAATCCCTGTGAAAGATTACTCCCTTACAGGTATTTGGGCCAACAGGAATAGTTACTTTTACTGTAATGTCATGAATTTGCGTCAGCTTTAATAAATCATAAATCTGAGACTTAAATTGTACTTTAACAAGGAGGCTTCCATCTCGCAATTTTCGGACAAAATCAAACCCGCCTTCCACTTGACCATCAAGGACCTTCTTAATGATAAAGGGGTTGACATTCTGCAAGGATTGATTTTCTTTCACGCATCGAATGTTCAAGCACCTTGCGTTCTGGGGAGGGATATCAATGTGTCGTCTGGGTCGGTCATTGGTCGGGGTTCCATTATTAGTCTTAGTGGTCTTAGAAGAGTTCTGAGTCGCCCCTCCTCCTTGGGGAGGAGGAAGGGTAGCCGGGGAGTCAATCATTCTGGGTGTCGGACCAGGTCCGAACCCTGGGCCAAAGCCCGTTGTCCTGAGGGGACTACCTTTTCCCTTAACTTTTGGATCAACCTAATCCCAATAGCTAAGAGAGGATAATAAAAACAAGTCTTTCAGTTAATCGTCCTCACCCCCCCTTAGTGGAAGCCTGGTTGCGTTCTCCAGTACCAACTAAGGGATCGGAGTTGTATGTAAGGCACCTTCCTACCGCCGAACCTGCCTAGTGCGAGGGACGGTAAGTTAATGCCCACCCCCCAAGCGAATACAGGAGCTCACAAGGAGACTCCTGTAGGCTCAGGAAAGTCACACAGAAATATGGAAAAAATTTAGGAGGAGAGAAAAGTTGCGCCCAAAGGACGCCCCAGACTACTGGGCCTCCCTACCCAGGGGT
>BOPN01001594.1:37500-55000 GCA_017312705.2 Penaeus japonicus
TATATATATATATATATATATATATATATATATATATATATATATATATATATATGAGGGGGATAAAGTTCAGTTCAGGTTATTAGTTAATTTTGTGATGCTCTTAGGTACAAGAACCCCAATCTGCATCTTAGTGATTCCCAAGAACTCTCCCACCCATGATCTTTTTGTTCTCTGTTTGGCTGGCTGTTATGAGTGGGATAAAGAAAATAAGAATTACGGTTTTCATTTATTAATGCATAATATTTTACATCGAATACCACATTCCGAGGTAACACCAGAAATATTACGCATACTATGTAACAATGTTAGTAATCCTTATCACGCACATGCACACTAGTATTAATATGGGTACGTCCTCCTCCTTGGGGAGGAGGAAGGGTAGCCGGGGAATCAATCATACTCGGGTGTCGGACCAGGTCCGAACCCTGGGCCAAAGCCCGTTGTCCTGAGAGGACTACCTTTCCCTTAACTATTGTATCAACCTAATCCCAATAGCTAAGAGAGGATAAAAAAACAAGTCTTTTCGTTACACGTCCTCGCCCCCCCCCTAGTGGAAGCCTGGTTGCTTTCTCCAGTACCAACTAAGGGATCGGAGTTGTATGTAAGACACCTTCCTACCGCCGAACCTGCCTAGTGCGAGGGACGGTAAGTCAGTGCCCAACCCCCAAGCGAATACAGGAGCTCACAAGGAGACTCCTGTAAGCTCAGGAAAGTCACACGGAAAAATGGAAAAATTTCAGGGGAAAAGAAAAGTTGCGCCCAAAGGACGCCCCAGAGTACTGGGCCTCCCTACCCAGGGGTCACTGCCCGTAAGGGCTACCCTGGGGTAGAAGAGTGCTGCGGGTCTGGGGTAGGGGCCGACTACTTCCACTGTAGTCTCGTGCTACCTTCAAAAACAAAGCACTGAAGGTGCAGGCAAAGCACTAACAGTACTCGACTTTAATTTACATTAAGTAAACACAGAAACAACCAATGCCGAGCAAGACGAGAGGCCCCGGAAACCAGGGTAGCTCTGGTGTCACAAGACTTATTATTAGTTGCTGCTGCGTTACAGAAATAGGGTGTAAGGCATAAAGAGTTTGCTTGCTTGCTTGTTGGATTTATTGGCTATCAACCAGCGGCACATGCCAAGGTCATTAAGCCAATGATTCCATTTTATTTTATCAATCTATAGAAGGTCATAAAGTTTTGTCTCCTTTAGAAAAGTGATTACTTTACTAATTATTTTTTCATTATCTGATAGTAAATTGTTTATATTACATTCAATATTTTTAATTTGTAAATAGTTTTTTATTTTTTGTCTTTGTCTATTATATGTTTGGCAGGATATTAAAAAGTGTGGTATTGAAAAAGGTCTATTGCATTGACCACACTGTGGAGGGAAATTTTTATTCATATAGGGAGTAAGGTGGGTATATATTGTGGCATTGACCCGAAGCCGAGCCAATATCACCTCCTCCCTTCTGTTTTTCCTGTGGGCTGTGTCCCACATTTCTATTTCAGTTTTGATTTTTCTGATTGTGAGGTCGGTCCACTCACTCTGCCACAGGAGATGGATTTTTGCTTTTATTGTCCGCACCTGAGATCTGTGCGGACAATACCAGGCTCCAGATCCCCAGTCGACCCGGCTAGTTTGTCAGCCTGTTCATTGCCATGGATACCCGAGTGTCCAGGTACCCATATCAGTTTGATTGATTTATTGATATTACCCTGTATTTCATTATTGGTGGTTTCTAGTGATTTAATGGCTTTAATTGAACTTAATGAGTCTGAAAAAATGAGTATTCTATCGTGGGTCGTCGATAAGGCAAAATCTAAAGCTTTATCAATTGCTAAAGTTCGGCAAGAAAGATCTGAATCTCAACTGGCATTCAGTCGACCATACACCCGCTCCCACACACTCGTCTGTCTTGGACCCGTCGGTATATAAATGAAAAAAGGAAAGATGTTTAATAATGATCTCTCTGAACCTCTGGCGTACCTCCACCTCCGACACCGTGGCTTTGGCTGATGGTAGCCACTCTACAACGGTGGAAAAATTGGGTGTTTCCCACGGTGCTATATTTGACTGAACCAGGGTATCGATGGTAGAGAGATCTATACCGACTTTTTCTGTGAGGTCATGGAGTCTATTGCACAGAGGCTTTCCGCCGCGGTGCTGTGGCCCTAACTGCCGGCGCAAAACATCCCTGTTGGGATGATGGGGCTGCCTGGCTACCTTGGCGGCATAGGTCAGCGCAAGCTGGCCGCGTCTAAGACGGAGGGGAGGTACTCCCGACTCTACCTCTAGGCGCTCGGTGCGAGTGCACTTAAGGGCTCCAAGACAGACGCGTAAACACGCATTCTGCACAACATTCAAACCTTTCAGAGTTGAGCTCGTTGCCGAGCCATACACGATTGACCCATAATCTACTTTAGATCTAATCAGGGATTTATATAACATCAGCAAAGACTTTCTATCAGCTCCCCATTTGTGTTCAGAAATGCACTTTAATAAATTGAGTGCTTTTTGACATTTATTCTTTAACTGACCAATGTGGTCTTTCCAATTTAATCTACTATCAAAGAGTAGACCAAGAAATCTAGCTGAATTTTGAATAGGTATTGGGTGGTTGTCTAGAGTTAGCCTGATGTTGGGCTTTCTCCTATGTGTAAAGACCACGCCAATACTCTTTCTAATGGAAAACTTAAAACCCCACTGGAGGCCCCAGTTATGAATCATATCCAGTGCCAATTGGATCTGATTTGCCGAGAACTCTGCATTATTGCTAGAGTGCCATAATGCACAATCATCGGCGTACAGTGAGTATTTAAGATTCCGAGGAGGAGATGGTAAAATGTCATTTATCATACATAAAAATAATGTTGGAGACAAGACACTTCCTTGTGGGATCCCGTTTGCCTGGACAAAAATGTCCTAGAAAATGACATTGTCAGAAAATAATTTGACAGAAAACGTTCTGTCAGAAATGAAATTTTGGATAAAACAAGGCAAGTTTCCACGTAATCCGAAAGCATAAAGTTTTCTGAGTAGGCCATGTCGCCATGTCATGTCGTAGGCTTTTTCTATATCTAAAAATACTGAAATCAAAAAATGTTTTTTGGCAAATGCCTCATGAATATGACTTTCCAGTTTTACCAGCTGATCGAGAGTTTGACGTCCCTTTCGGAAGCCGCACTGATCGTCAACTAGTAAATTCCTGGTATTTAAAAAATGCAATAGCCTACGATTAACAATTCTTTCCATGACCTTGCATAAGCAGCTTGTCAACGCAATTGGGCGGTAAGAGATGGCGGATCTGGGATTTCCCCTCCTTTCAATATGGGAATGATGTGGGCGAAGTGCCATGAATTTGGAAAAGTCTGGCTTTTCCAAATATCATTGTACACTTCTAGCAATCATGTCATCATGATCAAGATGCTTTATTATCTCATATCGAATCTCATCGGGGCCTGGGGATGTTCCTCTACAGGCTTCTAGGGCTCGGACAAGCTCATTCATTGTAAGACCTTTATTGTAATCAAAGTTATCTCCTGTGACAAAGTGAATTGGTTGCAGCTCGGATGCTTCCTTGGTGGTCAGGAATGCAGGATTGTAATTTTCCGAGCTGCTTGTATACAAAGAAGAACTGCCTGGCGATTGTGTTAGCAATGTCTCTAGGTGAATCATAATTATTTCCCTCATGGATGATGTTTCTGATTTTTATTGATACTTTTTCCTATTTATTCTATTAACTGTGGACCAAACCTCTGATAACTTGGTGTTACTGTTAATTGTAGAGACAAAGCTTCGCCTGGAGTCTCTTTTGGCTTGTCTGATTGTTCTACGAGCCCTAGCTCTCGCTTGTTTGTAATTGCGAAAGTTCTCGTTTGTAATATTATTATGGAAAAGCCTGTAGGCCCTATTTCGTTCACATAGCGCTCTGCGGCAATCTGGTGTCCACCATGGAACTCTATGCTTAACGCTATCTGTCGAAGTCTTAGGGATGGTTGCCATTGCTGCATTTATAATACAATTTTGAACATTGTTTACTTTATCATCAATGGTTTCTCCAACAACTTCGAGCTTGACGCTCCTTGTGAAGGCGACCCAATCTGCTCTTTTTACGTTAAATTTGGGTGCTGAAGGCGTCCTCGTGGTGTCGCATGAATATTGAATACAAATAGGAAGGTGATCGCTTCCCAACGAGTCGTCAATGGTGTGCCACAGGCACTTGGCTGCTGAAGAGACCAGTGATAGGTCAATAAAGCTCAAATTACCGGTATTATCGTCTATTCGCGTTGGACTACCATCATTTAGAACAGTGTTTCCCAAACCCATGGTCGCGACCCAAACAAGGGTCGCGAGGGTTTTTCTGAGGGTCGCGGACGGTCTCCGAAAAAAACATAATTATGATATTACATTACGTTACATACGATTATTTATCGATTTATTGTATTTTAATTTTATCGTCACTTGATTCCCAGTCATTGTGGGATCTCTTCTCCTTTATTATAATCTCTAGCTGTTATAACAGTAAATAATGTGGTGTAGGCTACATATTGTATCGATGTATTATTCATCTTTATATTAAAAACTTGTAATTAACAAATTGATTTATTGTTTTCTTCTTTCCAGGTCTGAACTCTAAAAATGGCCCAACGCAAAACACAATTGGAGTATAAGCCTGAGTTCTTGAAATATGGCTTCACTGAGATGAGAGAACGATCTGGGAACGTCCGACCCCAGTGTGTTCAGTGCCTGCAAGTCCTCGCCAATGAATCTATGAAGGAAAATAAATTGAAGCGTCATCTGCACTCAGTTCATCCAAAGTTTGTTGAAAAACCACTGAGTTACTGGAAGGACAAGGAAGAACAAACAAAACGAAGTCGGATTGATGCTCCCTCGAGTACGGCTTTTTCTCTGGAGAAAGCTTCTTTGGCGTCATTTGAAGTGGATAACTGCAAGATGCAAAAAGCCTCATAACATTGGAGAGGAGCTGGTAAAGCCAGCAGCAGTGGCAATGGTAAAGACTATTGGTGGAGCAGATATTGCCAAGAAGGTTGAATCGGTACCACTTTCCGACAATAGCATTAAACGTAGAATTGATCTCATTTCAGAAGATATTTTGGCTCAACTGATTGTGGCACTGAAAAAAGCAGAATTTATTTTCTTTGCAGACGGATGAGTCTGTGGATATTGCAGGTAACCTCCTGATGGTTTTTGTAAGGTACAAGGG
This sequence comes from Penaeus japonicus, assembly GCA_017312705.2. Taxonomy (NCBI): domain Eukaryota; kingdom Metazoa; phylum Arthropoda; class Malacostraca; order Decapoda; family Penaeidae; genus Penaeus; species Penaeus japonicus. Next base: position 42,723 of record BOPN01001594.1, read on the forward strand.
AGAAGATGACATTCAGGAAGAATTTCTCTTCTGTAATGCCCTGTCAACTACCACCACTGGAGAAGACATCTTTAATATGATGAACAATTTTTTAAAGAAACATGATCTAAACTGGTTGAATTGTTTGGCAGTGTGCACCGATGGAGCTCTATCAATGATGGGAAGTCGTCTGGGTTTTGTTACTCGCATTAAAGCAGAAAACCCTGATGTCATAATAATTCACTGTTTTTTACATCGAGAAAACCTTGCTTCTCATCGCTTGCAACCAGACCTCCATGCAGTTTTAAATGATGCCATCCAAATTGTGAATTTTGTCAAGGCTAGGGCTTTAAACTCACGTATTTTCCATAAAATGTGTGAAGAGATGGGATCACATCACCAAGACTTGCTGTTCCACTCTGATGTCCGTTGGCTATCTCGGGGAAAGATTCTTGGAAGAGTTATTGAACTAAAAACTGAAATTGAAATATTTCTGCGTGAGAAAAAGCATGCACTTGCAGACTGCTTTAAAAACGTTGCTTGGCTGGCAAAGCTTGCTTATTTGGGCGACATCTTCATGCACCTGAATGAACTGAATTCAGACATGCAGGGCCGAAATCATACGATGGTGGACATTGGTGAAAAAATTGTCTCATTCAAGAAAAAAATTGCTCTTTGGAGAGAAAAGTTGGCCAGAGGAAAAACTGCAGCCTTTCCAGAACTAAGTGCTGTGCTGGAAGATTCATCAGAAATATCCCTTGTTGACATCAAAAATATTTTTGAAGATCATCTGAAGAACCTTCAAGAAGAAATGGACAGGTATTTTCCAGAAAATGTCGACCTCAAGAAGCATAGCTGGATCAGGAATGTTTTCAGTGTGAACGTCAGTGAAGTTGGTGAGGATATCCCAGGGTTTCAAGAGGAACTTATAGACCTCCAGGAAAATCAAGTGCAGAAACAACACTTTGAAAACCTCCAGTATTCAAAATTTTGGACCCAACTCAAGGATAAGCCCATTCTGACTCGGGAGGCTGAAAAAGCTCTTCTCCCTTTTCCAACAACATATCTCTGTGAACAAGGGTTTTCAAGCCTTGTTACGATCAAGACTAAAGCAAGGAACCGCTTGGATCCCCAGCATGACTTGCGTTGTGCTCTAACAATCAACATAAAGCCCAACTTAGAGGATCTCACTCACAAAATGAAGCAGTTCCACGGTAGCCACTGAGAAAACATTTTTGGTTTTGTGACTTGACTACCAAATCATGTAATAAACTTAGTCTCATTTTCATGAAAATTTGTTTTTTCAATTGCTCCTATTTAAAGTTGATTGAAAATCATTGTGTTAGTAATATAAATTTACTCAATAAAACTATATACAATTATAAATAAGTGTAACATATCAAAATTATTGGTGACTAGCACTACATGTACGTACACTCATTTAGGGTCGCCGGGCCAGGCCAAGATTGTATTTAGGGTCACGACCAAAAAAGTTTGGGAACCACTGATTTAGAAGAACCAGATCAGAGTCGTTGATCAACTTAACTACTTGCTCACCTCTACCATTCACCCGCAGGGAACCCCATGATGTATGACGAACATTAAAATCACCTAGAATTAATTTATTCTAGCTCATCATAGATTAGCATTTTATCAGGTGGACAGTAAGCTGAGCATATAGTCAGATACGTGTTATTGAATTTTACTTTGCATGCGACGTGTTCCAAAGTAGAATTAATCGTCACTTCAGTGAAAGGGGGATTCTGGTGGATGTACATAGCGACTCCGCCTCCACCCCTTCCCTCTCGGTCTTTTCAACAAAAATGGTAGTTTCTTAGCGATACGACCTCGTCAGAGACTTGGTCGTTTAAATGGCTTTCTTGTAGAACGATAATATCGGGAGCATAGGACGAGGCTAATAATCTAAGGGAGTTTAATTCCCGAGGACCTCTCTCGGGAATTTTTGGAGACAGTAGCCTCCATGGCCTGCTCCCCTCCACTAGGGATGCGCCCGGCGGAAGATGATCTACCCTTACGAGTAGACCAAAAACCAGGCGAAGTCCTAGTAGGGGTCGCCTGGACTAGAAGGTGCGATCCGGATTGTGATTTGGTATCGTCCTCCTTAAGATGCTGTTTTTGCTGGGTTGATTCAGCAATTTCTTTAATTGTCTTATTCAATTCTTTAACCTGATTCATTAAATTTTTAACTGTTTCCTTTAATTCCGAAATTTCCTGGTCCTTAGCTGCGAGCTGCTGACTAATACTGCTTGCATTGGAAACTTTATTAGTTACAGCTGAGGCGCGGTAACTAACATCGTGTTCTCTCATGTATGCCAATGTCTCAGTCTCCGTCTTCAGGCTGCTGCATTCAGCAGAGCCTGACTGATGGGGACCTCCACAGTTAGCACACTTGAGGGTCTTTTCCTTGCATGTAGTAGTATCATGAGCTCCAGCACATTTACCGCACATAAATTTGTCTGTATCTTTATCATTGCATCGTAATGAGGTGTGTCCAAATTTTTGGCATCTATTACAATGCATTGGTTTTTGGATATAGGGTCGAACTTGAACGATCTCATACCCAACTTTAACAGTACTTGGAATTTTGTTTGAAGAAAAAGTCAAGAAACACAATCCGGTTTTTACTCGCACATCTCCATCTTTCTTAGCCATACAATTTACGTCTACTACGCTCTGGTCTTTCATGGCCTCAAGAATTTCACTTTCTTCCATTGTCCTCAAATCCCTGTGAAAGATTACTCCCTTACAGGTATTTGGGCCAACAGGAATAGTTACTTTAACTTGCAGGTCATGAATCTGCGTCAGTTTAAGCAAATTCTTAACCTGAGATTTAAATTGTACTTTAACAAGGAGGCTTCCATCTCGCAATTTTCGGACAAAATCAAACCCGCCTTCCACTTGACCATCAAGGACCTTCTTGATGATAAAGGGGTTGACATTCTGCAAGGATTGATTTTCTTTCACGCATCGAATGTTCAAGCACCTTGCATTCTCTGGAGGGATATCAATATGTCTTCTGGGTCGGTCATTGGTCGGGGTTCCTTTAGTGGTCAAATTAGTCATAGAAGGTTTTGGAGTCGCCCCTCCTCCTTGGGGAGGAGGAAGGGTAGCCGGGGGATCAATCATGCTAGGGTGTCGGACCAGGTCCGATCCCTGGGCCAAAGCCCGTTGTCCTGAAAGGACTACCTTTCCCTTAACTATTGTATATCAACCTAATCCCAATAGCTAAGAGAGGATAATAAAAAAACAAGTCTTTCAGTTAAACGTCCTCGCCCCCCCTTAGTGGAAGCCTGGCTGCTTTCTCCAGTACCAACTAAGGGATCGGAGTTGGTGTGTAAGGCACCTTCTTACCGCCGAACCTGCCTAGTGCGAGGGACGGTAAGTCAATGCCCACCCCCCAAGCGAATACGGGAGCTCACAAGGAGACTCCCGTAGGCTCAGGAAAGTCACACCAGAAAAATAGAAAAAATTCAGGGGGAGAGAAAAGTTGCGCCCGAAGGACGCCCCAGGCTACTGGGCCTCCCTACCCAGGGGTCACAGCCCGTAAGGGCTACCCTGGAGTAGAAGAGAGCTGCGGGTCTGGGGTGGGGGCTGACTACTCTACTTCTACTACTAGTCTCGTGTCACCTTCAAATTCAAAGCACTGAAGGTGCAGAAAAGCACTTAAAGTGCACAAAATCTGAAAAACAGTGTTTTACTCGACTATTTTACTTTAATTAAACACAGAAACAACCAAATGTCAAGCAAAACGAGAGGCCCCGGAAACCAGGGTAGCTCTGGTGTCACAAGACTTATATTTTAATTGCTGCTGCGTTTATAAACAGGGTGTGATCCTTACAAAGTTTCATCCACGAGTGTGCCGAAACATGCTTGCTTGCTTGTTGGATTTATTGGCTATCAACCAGCGGCACAAGCCAAGGTTATTAAGCCAATGATTCCATTTTATTTTATCAATCTATATAAGGTCATAAAGTTTTGTCTCCTTTAGAAAAGTGATTACTTTACTGACTATTTTTTCATTGTCAGATAATAGATTGTTTATATTGAGTTCAATGTTTTTTATTTGAAAATAATTTGTTATATTTTGTCTGTTATTTATATATTTTTGGCAAGATACCAAAAAATGTGCCACTGAAAGATATCTATGATGATAGTCACATGTGAAAATCTCTTTCTATAGAGTGAGGTGTGTGGTGATGGCGTTTGACCCTGAGTCGGGCCAACACCACCTCCTCCCTTCTGTTTCTTCTGTGGGCTGTGTCCCACGGTTCTATAATCACTTTGTTTTTTGTGATTGTGAGGTCGGTCCACTCACTTTGCCACAGGAGATGAATTTTTGCTTTTATAAAAGAGACAAAACACCTGAGATCTGTGCGGACAATACCAGGCTCCAGATCGCCAGTCGACCCGGCTAGTTTGTCAGCCTGTTCATTACCATGGATACCCGAGTGTCCAGGTACCCATATCAGTTTGATTGATTTATTGGCACTATGCAATTTACGAATGATATTACCCTGTAGTTCATTATTGGTGGTTTCTAGGGATTTAATGGCTTTAATTGAACTTAACGAGTCTGAAAATATGACTATTCTATCGTGGGTCGTCGATAGGGCAAAATCTAAAGCTTTATCTATTGCAAATAATTCGGCAAGAAAGATCGATGTATGATTCGGCAATCGAAATCTCAACTGACATTCAGTCGACCATACACCCGCTCCCACACACTCGTCTGTCTTGGACCCGTCGGTATATAAATGAAAAAAGGAAAGATGTTTAATTAGGATCTCTCTGAACCTCTGGCGTACCTCCACCTCCGACACCGTGGCTTTGGCTGATGGTAGCCAGTCTACAACAGTAGAAAAATTGGGTGTTTCCCACGGTGCTATATTTGATTGAACCAGGGTATCGATGGTAGAGAGATCTATACCGACTTTTTCTGTGAGGTCATGGAGTCTATTGCCCAGCGGCTTCCCGCCGCGATACTGGGGCCCTACCTGCCGGCGCAAAACATCCCTGTTGGGATGTTGGGGCTGCCTGGCTACCTTTGCGGCATAGGTCAGCGCAAGCTGGCCGCGTCTAAGACGGAGGGGAGGTACTCCCGACTCTACCTCTAGGCGCTCGGTGCGAGTGCACATAAGGGCTCCAAGACAGACTCGTAAACACGCATTCTGTACTACATTCAAACCTTTCAGAGTTGAGCTCGTTGCCGAGCCATACACGATTGACCCATAATCTACTTTAGACCTAATCAGGGAAACGGAATGTGATACATTCTTTAATTTCTTTACCTACTTGTTTTATGAGCCTGTCCTGTGAGAGACATCTGGAACCCCAACTCTTAGTGAGACATCACTTCACAAGTTGAAATGAATAAAGAAAGAAAGAAAAATCTGTCCTCCAGAGTTCATTCCACTCATATTCAAACTACTCGCTAGTACAGGGCATTAAAAAGCACCCTCCTCAAAGCCGTTGCTCTCCTCCTAACTCCTCGTTTTTCTACACCGAGGAACCTGAAAAGCGTTTCCCTGCAGCGTCCTAATCGCCGCGAAATCAAGGACCCAGTATCCTGCCTCATCGGGCGTTCGAGTCCTGCGCGATACCTCGAGTGCCTCGCACACTTCGGCACCTGAGCGGCCGTGGACGCGGATCGCCTTCGGCCTCAAGGAGAGGGCTTTCACGCTGGCTTTTCCAGCGGTTTAGTAAGGTTGGAAGACATGGATCGAGTTCACACGCACTCACTCAGACACGCACACGCACACGCACACACACACAGAAAACGTTCTGTCAGAAATGAAATTTTGGATGAAACAAGGCAAGTTTCCACGTAATCCGAAAGCATAAAGTTTTCTGAGTAGGCCATGTCGACAAGTCATGTCGTAGGCTTTTTCTATGTCTAAAAATACTGATATCAAAAAATGCTTTTTGGCAAATGCCTCATGAATGTGACTTTCCAGTTTTACTAGCTGATCGAGAGTTTGGCGTCCCTTTCGGAAGCCGCACTGCTCGTCAACTAGTAAATTTCTGGTATTTAAAAAATGCAATAGCCTACTATTAACAATTCTTTCCATGACCTTGCATAAGCAACTTGTCAACGCAATTGGGCGGTAAGAGATGGCGGATCTGATTCTTTCAATATGGGATCCGGAACACGGCCTCGCAGGGGTAATATGGGCCTCTTTCCAGGGAGGGAGCATGTGGTAGGCCCTCCTTCCAGGGAGGGAGTGAGTAGTAGGCCCTCCAGGGCAACGCCATCTCTTGGCGCCGCTTCCCCCTCGTGGCGACAAAGGGACACTCGTGTATATTCCCCTGGAGGGATGGCTGGGGCGAAGTACATCACTACAACCTACACGGCCGATCACGAACATGGCTATGTGGCTCAGGTCACCTACGAGGGCGAGGCTCAGTACCCGGAAACCAAGCCTTATCAGCCAGCCCCCACCTACTCTGCCCCTGCCCCTGCTTACTCTGCCCCTGCCCCTGCTTACTCTGCCCCTGCCCCTGCTTACTCTGCCCCTGCCCCTGCTTATGAAGCGCCTGTTGAAACTTACGGCACCCCTGCTCCTGTCTACGGAACAATTTGGCTCATTGAATCTTAAATGTAAACTGAAAAAATGCTAATATTCCATTGAAATTATTTATTTTGCTTATAGTGCAAATAAGCTGAAAAACAAACAATGTATTTTCATTTCCAACACACTGTACATCCTATACAACACGTTTCAGTAATGATGATCACGTGAGTCAGCTTTAAATAGTTGAAAGAAATGACAGGACCTTTTGGTCAGAGTGAAAGTTAGTTCACAAACCTCACTGAACTAAATTAATACAACACGTATAAGTGTAAGTAAACAATACATGCATGCATGTAATATAGGTGTCTGTGTGTGTGTTCCTGAATGAGCACTTTACTATGTATATGTACATTTGTATGTATATGGTAATATTATATATTTATTCACTTATTTCTATGTGATATATGTATGTGTCTGTACGTAGATACATACCCGTGTATATATATTAGATTAGTTACCGAATAGAAGCAAAGATACCACAAAATAGATAGGAAAATTGACAAAGAAAAAAATAAAATACATCAAATGAAAGAAAAAAAATAATGGAGAAAAAATGAATTCAAATTATAAGTGACAATGGCAATCAAGTTTTGCCTCTTAGATTCGTTCAGGAAAAGGAAACTGATGAAGAAGATGAAATGGATCCAAGAGATGGAAGAAAATGAAGCGGAGGCGAACATTCTAGGCCAGATGTGTGTGTGCATATCTATCTATATTTAATTAGCTATCCATCAATGTGTATATATATACATATACGTATATATATATATATATATATATATATATATATATATATATATATATATATATATATATACAAACATACGCATATACTGTGTACGTATCATATATCGACATACACATTCGCACATACCGCTAGAGTAGCGTATGTGCCTCGGCCGTTGTAGTGCAATGCGGTCCCGACTCACACTCTCTCTTTTTTCGCGCTCGTTAAATCCCAGCGAGAAACCGCTAATCCCGCTACCGGTGTTCAAGCCGACCACGACGATCACAAGGAAAGCTCAAGGTCACTAAGATATGCGTAAATATTCGGTCGCATGTTGACATTGGCCGTTTCGTGTCAAGTCTTGGATTTTCATATTGGTGATCCTTAATGTTTTTTTTTTTTTTTTTTTTTCCCTGAATTGAACGCATCTAAGAGGCAAACTTAGGTGCCGGTCACTTATGATTTGGGTTGTTTTTCTCTTCTCCTTTTTTTATTATTATTTTTTTTTTTGTCAATTTTAGAATCTATTTTGTGTTATCTTTGTTTCTATTCGGTAATTAATCTAATGATAACTGGCATTAGATGTTCAGTTAGATGTATCATATCAATATTCAAACATACAATCTCTCCTATTTACGGATCAGACACAATTATGGATGCATACACATTTGTAAACAAGTAGCATTCTCTCTCTCTCTCTCTCTCTCTCTCTCTCTCTCTCTCTCTCCCTCTCTCTCTCTCACACACACACACACACACACACACACACACACACACACACACACACACACACAGGTGATACTGACGTGAGATTAAACAGTTGAGAGTGACCAGTTTTCTCTGTCATAGTTACGGTCGTGTTGTTGATGCCTAACGAACGACTGTCTCCCTCAGTGGTTGAAAGTAGTGAAATCATTAATGGTGCAATAGTGCAACCACCGTCTTAAGGAGGGGGGGGTCTGGCAGACATTGGCCTTGTTAGTGTATTTGTAACTTTTTTAAGTATTTACGTCATCTTTGCGATATTTTGACTTTTATGATTAGTTAAATTATGTTATAGTTGTTTTTGTCATATGATTATGATTAATACATTACAGATAATGATGATAACGATCATGATTATGATAGCAAAAGTAATAATGATGATGATAAAGATATTATTAATGATAATGATGATAATATTAGTGACAATTATGATGATAATAATGATAATGGTAGCGGTAATGATAATGACACCGATGATGATGATAGTAATAACATCAATGATAATAACAGTAATAATAATAACAATGAAAACAACAGTGAAAATAACAGTAATGATAAGAAGAATAACGATTATAAAAACAATTAAGAAAATAGTAATGATAACAATAATGATAATGATAATGACAATTATGTCATTATTATTATCTTTAACATCATTATCATCATTCTCATTATTATCGATATCATTATTGTTATTATTATTACTACAGACATAATTATCATCAATATCATTATCATCATTATCAGTACTATTATCACTATTATCATAATCATTATCACCATTGTTTATATCCGTATGATTGTCACTATCATAATATCAATAATAATGATTATTGTTATTATCATGATTATTATTATCTTTATCTTTTTATTTATCATCATTAATATCTATATTATTATTATAATCATCACAACCATCATCATCACCTTCATCATTATCATTATGAGAAATAGTACCAGTAATACATAAGCACTACATAAGTTTAATGCAATGGATCTATTCCTATTCCTATCTGTTGCAGATTCATCTTGCACAGGCGTGTTTTACAAATTCAGAGGAGAGTCATACAAGTAATAACAGTAATTTGACAATGAGCTTTAACAACTAAATTTGTAAAATACTTGTTATCTTCTAATATCTTAATAACCGGATGTGGTCATTCCTTAGTCATTTTAGCAACAAATTGCAGTCTTCTCTATATCCAACAAAATTTGGGTCCTGGTTCTATGAACGTGTGCAATTGGCAAGTGATTGAGTCTATCCAGTGACATTGTGCTCGTCAATATCCGATTTCAACCTTTGGGGTCGCCAAGCCTAAGTATTGTACAAGTTCGCTTCAATTTCTTATGATACCTGTATATGATTATGACTATAATCGATTGATATTTGTTGGGATTTTAAATAGATGATTTTCGGGTAGTGTTAAGTGTGCCATAAAATATCATTCATAAAGGAAACAAATAATGAAGAATGTCATCTTTGCCTTTTTGGGGGATCTTTTGCGTTCTTATTTGACACAGATTTTATCATATTCGTCCTTTACTTTTACAATATAAGACGTACTCTCTAACCGGGGATTGGCCATGAAAACAGTTTTCCTCCAGTTATTATCAACAGTTGCCTTTTAGCTCTGTCATGCCCTTAATGTAGGGTCACTTCCGCTCTGTTGCAGGATTGAGGCTGTCACCAGGAGCAAGTTCTGGTAATGTATTTTTATCCTTCGTATGTGTGTGTGTGTATGTATATATATATATATGTATATATTTATATATATATATATATATGTATATATATATATATATATATATATATATGTATGTATGTATGTATATATGTGTATATATATGTGTATATATATATATATATATATATATATATATATATATATATATATATATATTCATATATCTATTCATCTATTCATCTATTCCTTTATTCATTTATTTTCTTTAATCTTATTTTTTTCCCCAGAGAGGGATGACCACGCCATCAGCAGGTCTAGGAAACTGATCGATGGAAACCACGTCAGTATGCAACTTAAAGTCACCAGACATCATCAGATCAACTTACTGATCTATCAGTTTTGAGAGCCCTCCTAACTTGGATGGTCTAGCGCTCCTCTCAATGAGGGCATTAGAATCTACCCATTCTTACCGCCCGCTCCTCTACCTGAAACTGATCAAAATATTCTGCCTCACGCTGTGGCACCCCGACGCGATCTGGCGACATTATTGTGCTTTAGAAAATGTTTTCATAAAAGTTAAATCCATGCTTTCCAAGGTCAGTCTATGATCTAAGGTCTGTCAAAATAGGAAATGAGTTTGGGGAGGAATCAAAAGAAGAGAGAGAAAGAGAAAGAGAGAGATCAATATACTGTATTTACATTGGGGGATACATATGATACAGTCGATGTGAATATTATTACATATATCAGGTTTTCATATCAATGATCGATGTGAATATTATCGAGAGGTTACCATTGCAAAATTATTCTTTTTTTCATTAATTTAATAATTCATATTTTCATTAATAGTAATGCTACCTGCTAAGCGCAGACAAACACATACACACAGTTATATATTCTAGCTGTTGGAAGCAGAACGCTCAATGCATTTGTTGTTCTATGAGCACTGCACGAAAATTAAAAACAATGTTCTCCTAGTGCAGATTCCTAAGATACACTGAATATATAATACACACCTATTGCCAAAGTACGGACCACTCAGCCTCAACTATACGCTACTGATAGCCATACTTCATTCTTGGCAACTGTACATGTGGCTGTATAATCGTCAAAACAGAGAAAATATTAAGAAGTCAACTTTGGGAAACAATTAACGTTTTCCTATTAAGGTATATCCGCAATGTATTTTTGTATCTGTAATGATTGTATTATTGTACTACTATTTGGTTAATGTATAATATTTGACAAGAATGTTAAAGAAAATATTACCGAAATGAAAGCTCTCCATGAGGTAGCTTCATAACTAAATGATTCTCCTTTGAGATGCTTGAACAAAAAAAATCGGAATAAGCGTAGTAGGTATATAGATGCATTAATACATTCTGCTAAAATATATAGTATATACAGATGCGTAGTGACATAATTATTCGAGAGAATATCAAACATGATAGTCAAACTAGCTTTCCGTGTTAGATATATCTTTTCATTATTTGCTTTTCTCTGTAAAAAAAGCTGCTCAATGTATTAAAAGTATTCCATTCAGTAGTTCAGTTTCTGTGAAGATGCTGAAGAGAGAAGCAGAGTGCCTATCAATAGGCCAATAGCCAAGGAATAGTCACAAATTGACTATTCTTTCAACACCATCTTTAAAACTTCTTGTGTAATATGATACAATAAACCTTAATTTCACACAGGATCTGTGTTCCAAAATTCCCGACTACCCATCCGTATATAGTTCTGCGTTTATCTCATGAGTTACGTAAATCTACAGAATTCATAAATACATGTAGTGATACCAACAAATCAATGCTTTGCTCTTCTCTCCTAGCAGGCCATATGTTTAAGATAAGGTTGTGGCTGTGAATGTGTGCTATTTGCATTGCCATATGCAAACAACGCAATGCGCACAACCCCTCCCGACGCAGGCAAAAGTACCCCTCACTAATCATCGCATCAACATGTTTAATTGGCGTTCATATGGTCCAATAACTCAGTTTTCAACATATCAATCCCATTCATAGGACCTATATTATATTCGCTTTTCGGGATACTAATCGGGAGAAGACTGGAGCTCGATTCCCTTATTCCCCTCCTGTTTCACTACAGTGTGATCAGTTTGCTTTAACGGAAACCATCTGAGAAAACAGCTTACGTTTTTTGTCCTCGAAAAGATTTCAACAGAGTAATTTCTTATGTACCTTTCATGATTTCAGTAAATTTTGTCTATGTCGATGAAATGGGAGATATGTATAAACTCTGGATACATTTAACTTTTAACTTTTAATTATGCTTTCAACAATAATGGACACAGGAAAAAAAAACAAAGGAAAATCTTTCGTGATATCCTAAGATCCTAAGACCAGCGAAGAATCGATGAGATGTATACTTGACTCAGTTAAGACCCAGCTAAGACCTCTTGTGAGGAGATGCATACTCCTCCACGTTTGCAGGTACGTGGGGCCTGGCTGTTCCTTCATACGAGACTCGAGCCATGTAGCCACTCTCTGGGTTTGATGAATATGTAACGAT
>BOPN01001594.1:72500-77500 GCA_017312705.2 Penaeus japonicus
CTGCATTCAAATTTAATAAGATCATTTATCAGAAAATGGTGTGTCTCAGTAATAAAGATAATCTAGATTTCCATTTTATTCTTGGTAATTTAAATTCAAAATATTTTTAGGATATTCATTTTTCCTTTTAGGTTTCAGTAATCAAAGTATATTGAAAGAAATATTTTTACTTTCAGATTTTAGATAAAGAAAAGTGATAATGTTATTCTGTTTTCAGGATATCTTGGCAAAGATTAATACTGTACTAGTACCTAGGTGTGGTCCAATACTCAAGCATAAGATACCAAATTACCAATGATGCCTTGAGTTATAAGATTATAAAAGGTTGTTATTTATAGCACACTTATTATTTACTAACCACTTATCAGTAGAAAGTCGTATACATTTCAAGACTCCATTAACCCATTAACGCCGGGCTATAAGATATCACGCTGGCGGTACCAGCATCAGCCACTCGGGGACAAGATATTTCATTGTAGCTATCCTCCTGGCTGGTATGCCAGGTGATCAGGCGTTAAGCATTTGTCCGTGGCCAATGAGGATGAAAATTAAAAGGCGTTAGGCTTACACATTTGAAACATCCCGGTGTTTCGACCATTTGGAGCAAAACGCCTCATTGTTAATGGGGTTAATAAAAAAAAATCAGTAAAAGCTGGGAAGCCCACAATTTCTGTTATTACAAAGGTAGCCCTCAGTGGATTGCAGCATTAGACTGTGTCAGGGGTAAGTGGCTCCTGGCCCAGTATCTTCAATGTCTCATACGTATCCATGGTAGCAGATGTGCCATTACCAAATGTTGTGAATTACTATGCATCATGTACTCATAAAGAATAGTATACATGATGGTTTAATATTGTTAATAATTCATTTTTCATCACGTCAAAACATCCAGCCTCTGCTAACCTTCTATGATGATCACATATAAAAGATATTCAGATAAGGTGGGCATCTTGAGATATTGGGTGTTTTCATTATTTTCTAGATTTATGGTATTATATTTAACTATGTATGGTACAATAACACTTATTACTAATTAGTAAATTGCCCAACACAACTGAGAATTAAAATTTGTATTTTGTCAAAAGAAGAATGCATTATAAAGTGATTGCACCTCATGAAATGTGTCTGTCAGAAATTGCAACAAATAAAGTGCAATGTAGTTGAAAAAAAAGGTATTGGTGGTGTTGGCAGTAAATCAGCTGATACCAATACCAATCCTCTAAAAATGGGCTGATACTGCTAATACATTGAAGTGGTACATCCCAAGTAAAAGGTAAAGAACCACTGCCATAGACAGTTAATGTTGGGTAAAAGGTACAGCATCAATAAAGTTCCAGTGCTTCTATTAGATTTAGTGCGGCTGTGGTATCTTTACATGTTTGATTATATAAAAGGATATGCAATGAAGCATTCTTATGAAAAAGGTTAAGTATGTTAGGTTTACAATAAATTCCATAGCTTTATGTCATATTTATATTGTATTTAAGGTATTTTAAGATTTAGGTCAAGTTTAAAGTAGGGCGTAAGGCTTTAACTTGCTTTAAAAAAATAGAAAAAACTTGGTCAGACTATTTTAATGTTTTTTAATAGAAAGTTAGTTGGCCTTCCTGACCTCATTATTGTTAGTTACAATAATGATAACAATAGAATTTTAAAAGTTTTTCAAATTCTCAGAGAATGGGGTAGGTTGTGAGTGGTCAAAGAAGTCCTTACTGATATTCCTTGGTAATTCAGTCCTGTGGAATCATCTGTTTAAAAAAAAAAAACCATGGCTAACAGTACATTTTCCTATTGTCAGTAAGTCAAGAAAAAGTGTGAATTTATTGGACCTTTAAACAAGGAATCTGCAATTGAACATTCTATAATACTGCTAAAGGTTTAACATTGCTCAAAAAATATCATGCATGTGTTTGAACTTGAGACTAAAAATCATAAACAAGTATGCGTACTTTATTAAGTTTCAGAATTCACACAACAAGATACAAGAACTGGAAACAAGGATAGGTTTTGGTGTTGAAATAAACCATTGACTGAAAGCTTTAATCCCCTCCCCCAGCAGCTCAGTATTTAGTATATTATGTAGTCCAATCTTTTTGCCTTTTGTACACATGTTACTTTTTCTATTTTTCTAATTCATTGATTAATATTACCTCATCAGCATCATATTATGGTGCAGTTGCAGTAATATGATATACATCATCTTTCACGATACTCTCATTTACTTGGTATGAAAGTGATCTGACCTCACGGATGTGGGTGAAACATGCCCATCACTATGAGAGTAAATAGGGATGAAACTTAAAAAAAAATAGGACCCATTTCCTCTCTACTTTTAATTATTCAGAGGACTGACCAAACGAAATGGTGTACCCATGTGAGGTGGGAAGCACTGTCCTACCAAGTAAATGAGAGTATCGTGAAAAAATTGATGTATATCATATTTTCTTCAACTGCACCATAATATGATGCTGATGAGGTAATATTAATCAATGAATTAGAAAAATAGAAAAAAAGTAACATGTGGTACAAAAGGCAAAAAAGATTGGACTACACTAATATACTAAATACTGAGCTGCTGGGGGGGAGGGGATTAAACTTTCAGTCAATGGTTTATTTCCAACACCAAAACCTATCTATTGTTTCCAGTTCTTGTATCTTGTTATTTGTGAATTCTGAAACTTAATAATTTTTGCATACTTGTTTATGATTTTTAGTCTCAAGTTCAAACACATGCATGATATTTTTTGAGCAATGTTAAACCTTTAGCAGTATTATAGAATGTTCAATTGCAGATTCCTTGTTTAAAGGTCCAATAAATTCACACTTTTTCTTGACTTACTGACAATAGGAAAATGTACTGTTAGCCATGGTTTTTTTTTTTTTTTTAAACAAAGATGATTCCACAAGGACTGAATTACCAAGGAGTCAATCAGTAGGACTGGCTGACCACTCCACAACCTACCCCATTCTCTGAAATTTTGGGGAAAAACTTTTAAAATTCTATTGTTATCATTATTGTAACTAACAATAATGAGGTCAGGAAGGCCAACTAACTTTCTATTAAAAAACATTAAAATAGTCTGACCAAGTTTATTTCTTAAAGCAAGTTAAAGCCTTACATAACCTAGCCTAAACTTGACCTGCAAACTTAAAGCACCTTAAATGTTAAATCCCACATATAGCTATGGAATTTATTGTAAACCTAACATACTTAACCTTTTTCATAAGAATGCTTCATTGCATATCCTTTTATATAATCAAACATGTAAAGATACCACAGTCAAAGCACTAAATCTAATAGAAGCACTGGAACTTTATTGATGCTGTACCTTTTACCCAACATTAACTGTCTATGGCAGTGGTTCTTTACCTTTTTACTTGGGATGTACCACTTCAATGGTATTGGCAGTATCAGCCCATTTTTAGAGGATTGGTATTGGTATCAGCTGATTTACTGCCAACACCACCAATACCTTTTTTTTCAACTACATTGCACTTTATTTGTTGCAATTTCTGACAGGCACATTTCATGAGGTGCAATCACTTTTATAATGCATTCTTCTTTTTGTTGAAATACAAGCTTTTAATTCTCTCAGTTGTGTTGGGCATATCAATTACTAATTAGTATCACAATGTTATTGTACCATACATAGTTAAATATAATACCATAAATCTAGAAAATAATAGAAAAACACCCAATATCTCAAGATGCCCACCTTATCTGAATATTCATATGTGATCATCATAGAAGGGTTAAGCAGAGGCTGGATGTTTTGACGTGATGAAAAATGAATTATTAACAATATTAAACCATCATGTATACTATTCTTTATGAGTACATGATGCATAGTAATTCACAACATTTGCAATGGCACACTGGCTACCATGGACACGTATGAGACACACTGAAGATACTGGGCCAGAACCCATACCCCTGACACAGTCTAATGCTGCAATCCACTGAGGGCTACCTTTGTAATAACAGAAATTGTGGGCTTCCCAACTTTTACTGATTTTTTTTTATTAACCCATTAACAATGAGGCCGTTTTTGCTCCAAATGGTCGAAACACCGGGATGTTTCAAATGTGTTTCAATCGCCTTTAATCTACATCCCTATTGGCCACGGACAAATGCTTGGCTGATCACCTGGCATACCAGCCAGGAGGATAGCTACAATGAAATATCTTGTCCCCGGTGGCTGATGCTGGTACCACTTGACGTGATATCTTATAGCCCGGCGTTAATGGGTTAATAGGTCTTGAAATGTATACACTTTCTACGATAAGTGGTTAGTAAATAATAAGTGTGCTATAAATAACAACCTTTTATAATCTTATAACTCAAGGCATCATTGGTAATTTGGTATCTGGCGTTTGAGTATTGGACCACACCTAGGTACTAATTACAGTATTAATCTTTGCCAAGATATCCTGAAAACAGAATAACATTATCACTTTTCTTTATCTAAAATCTGAAAGTAAAAATATTTCTTTCAATATACTTTGATTACTGAAACCTAAAAGGAAAAATGAATATCCTAAAAATATTTTGAATTTAGAAGTACAAGAATAAAATGGAAATCTAGATTATCTTTATTACTGAGACACACCATTTTCTGATAAATGATCTTATTAAATTTGAATGCAGAGATTAACTCTTTTTTTTCCTCATCATAGTTTTTTATTTAATATAAGAGTGCTATAATTTTGTCAAAAAAAAAAAAATCACACAACTATAGGCAACAGTCCTATAAGATTGGTTTCCAGCGTGCTGTTATCGATATTGCTAGTATCACAAATATCAGCCTATCTGTATTAAACTTCAGTATTAGTTTTATATCTCCATCTACACTCTAGTAATTCATCCTTGCCTCCCTGTCCCCTTTCCCGTCTCTCACATTTCAAGCTAAATATGCATCTTGAATCAATATTAACCTTCTCTGGACGGGTGGTACACCAATGGTACCGCGCATTCTAGGCCCGTTTGCTGGGTGACGTCA
>BOPN01001594.1:95000-97500 GCA_017312705.2 Penaeus japonicus
CTGGGTCTTAACTGAGTCAAGTATACATCTCATCGATTCTTCGCTGGTCTTAGGATCTTAGGATATCACGAAAGATTTTCCTTTGTTTTTTTTTCCTGTGTCCATTATTGTTGAAAGCATAATTAAAAGTTAAAAGTTAAATGTATCCAGAGTTTATACATATCTCCCATTTCATCGATGAACAAATTGCAATCATGAAGGACGAAACAAAGAAAATTACTCTGTTAGAAATCTTTTTCGAAGACAAACGGCAATATTTCTCAGGTAGTTTCAGTTTAAAGCAAACTGATCACACTGTAGTGAAACAGGAGGGGAATAAGGGAATCGAGCTCCAGTCTTCTCCCGATTAGTATCCCGAAAAGCGAATATAATATAGGTCCTATGAATGGGATTGATATGTTGAAAGCTGAGTTATTGGACCATATTGGTTGCCAATTAAACATGTTGATGCGATGATTAGTGAGGGGTACTTTTGCCTGCGTCGGGAGGGGTTGTGCGCATTGCGTTGTTTGCATATGGCAATGCAAATAGCACACATTCACAGCCACAACCTTGTCACCAAACATATGGCCTGCTAGGAGAGAAGAGCAAAGCATTGATTTGTTGGTATCACTACATGTATTTATGAATTCTGTAGATTTACGTAACTCATGAGATAAACGCAGAACCTTATATACCCGGATGAATTAGTCGGGAATTTTGGAACACAGATCCTGTGTGAAATTAAGGTTTATTGTATCATATTACACAAGAAGTTTTAAAGATGGTGTTGAAAGAATAGTCAATTTGTGACTATTCCTTGGCTATTGGCCTATTGATAGACACGCTCTAGCTTCTCTCTTCAGCATCTTCACAGAAACTGAACTACTGAATGGAATACTTTTAATACATTGAGCTGAAAACTTTTTACAGAGAAAAGCAAATAATAAGAAAGATATATCTAACACGGAAAGCTAGTTTGACTATCATGTTTGATATTCTCTCGAATAATTATGTCACTACGCATCTGTATATACTATATATTTTTTAACCAGAATGTATTAATGCATCTATATACCTACTACGCTTATTCCGATTTTTTTTTTGTTCAAGCATCTCAAAGGAGAATCATTTAGTTATGAAGCTACCTCATAGGTGACTTTCATTTCGGTAATATTTTCTTTAACATTCTTGTCAAATATTATACATTAACCAAATAGTAGTACAATAATACAATCATTACAGATACAAAAATACATTGCGGATATACCTTAATAGGAAAACGTTAATTGTTTCCCAAAGTTGACTTCTTAATATTTTCTCTGTTTTGACGATTATACAGCCACATGTACAGTTGCCAAGAATGAAGTATGGCTATCAGTAGCGTATAGTTGAGGCTGAGTGGTCGATATACTGGCAATAGGTGTGTATTATATATTCAGTGTATTTTAGAATCTGCACTAGAGGAACATTGTTTTTTTTTAATTTTTCATTTGATGCTCTATAGAACAACAAATGTATTGAGCGTTTCTGCTTCCAACAGCTAGAATATATAACTGTGTGTATGTGTTTGTCTGCGCTTAGCAGGTAGCATTACTATTAATGAAAATATGAATTATTAAATTAATGAAAAAAAGAATAATTTTGCAATGGTAACCTCTCGATAATATTCACATCGATCATTGATATGAAAACCTGATATATGTAATAATATTCACATCGACTGTATCATATGTATCCCCCAATGTAAATACACAGTATATGATCTCTCTTTCTCTTTCTCTCTCTTCTTTTGATTCCTCCCCAAACTCATTTCCTAATCTACGACAGACCTTAGATCATAGACTGACAGGAAAGCATGGATTTAACTTTTATGAAAACATTTTCTAAAGCACAATAATGTCGCCAGATCGCGTCGGGGTGCCACAGCGTGAGGCAGAATATTTTGATCAGTTTCAGGTAGAGGAGCGGGCGGTAAGAATGGGTAGATTCTAATGCCCTCATTAGGGAGGAACCTTCTAGACCATCAGAAGTTAGGGAGGGGCTCTCCAAACTGATGGGTGGTAAGTCAGTAAGTTGATCTGATGATGTCTGGTGACTTTAAGTTGCATACTGACGTGGTTTCCATCGATCAGTTTCCTAGACCTGCTGATGGCGTGGTCATCCCTCCCCAAAGTAAGATTAAAGAAAATAAATGAATAAAGGAATGAATGAATAGATGAATAGATATATGAATATATATATATATATATATATATATATATATATATATATATATATATATATACACACATATATATACACATATATACATACATACATACATATATATATATATATATATATATATATATATATATATATATATATATATATATATATATATATACACACACACACATACAGAGGATAAGAATACATTACCCAGAACTTGCTCCTGGTGACAGCCTCCGTCCTGCAACAGAGCGGAAGTGACCTACATTCAAAGGTGCGGCGACAGAACTAAGGCAACTGTTGATAA
>BOPN01001594.1:102500-112500 GCA_017312705.2 Penaeus japonicus
ATCGATCTTTCTCGCCGAATTATTTGCAATTGATAAAGCTTTAGATTTTGCCCTATCGACGACCCACGATAGAATAGTCATCTTTTCAGACTCGTTAAGTTCAATTAAAGCCATTAAATCACTAGAAACCACCTATAATGAAATACAGGTAATAATTCGTAAAAATGCATAGTGCCAATAACCAATCAAACTGATATGGGTACCGGCACGGTATCCATGGTAATGAACAGGCTGACAACCTAGCCGGGTCGACTGGCGATCTGGAGCCTGGTATTATCCATACAGATCTCAGGTGTTTTGTCTCTTTTATAAAAGCAAAAATCCATCTCCTGTGGCAGAGTGAGTGGACCGACCTCACACTAAACAACAAAATAAAAGAAGAAATTCAAATGTGGGAAACAGCCCACAGAAAAATTAGAAGGGAGGAGGTGGTGGTGGCCCGATTGAGGGTCAATGCCACACGATACACACACCTCACTCCCTACATAGAAAAAAGCTTCCCTCTACAGTGTGGCATATGTGATAGAACAATATCTATATCACACATTCTAACAACATGCCACCAATATAGAAACCAAAGAGAAAAAATAAAAAATTATTTTCAAATTAAAAACATAGAATATAATATAAAAAATTTACTTTCTGACAACGAAAGAATAATTAGTAAAGTAATCACTTTTCTAAAGGAGACAAAACTTTATGACCTTATATAGATTGATAAAATAAAATGGAATCATTGGCTTAATAACCTTGGCTTGTGCCGCTGGTTGATAGCCAATAAATCCAACAAGCAAGCAAGCAAGCAAGCAAGCAAGTGTTCCGGCACTCGTGTATGAGAATTTATGCTACTCACACCCTGTTTTCTACAACGCAGCAGCAACAAACAATAAGTCTTGTGCCACTGGAGATACCCTGTTTATCGGGGCCTCTCGTCTCACTGGGCATTGTTGCTTCTGAGTTTTGATTAAAGTAAAACAAAGTCGAGTAAACGCTGTTTTTTTGTACAGATTTTGCGCACTTTAAGTGCTTTATCTGCACCTTCAGTGCTTTGATTTTGAAGGTGACACGAGACCAGTAGTAGTAGAAGTAGAATAGTCAGCCCCCACCCCAGACCCGCAGCTCTCTTCTACTCCAGGGTAGCCCTTACGGGCTGTGACCCCTGGGTAGGGAGGCCCAGTAGCCTGGGGCGTCCTTCGGGCGCAACTTTTTTCTCCCCCTGAATTTTTTCCATTTTTCTGGTGTGACTTTCCTGAGCCTACGGGAGTCTCCTTGTGAGCTCCCGTATTCGCTTGGGGGGTGGGCATTGACTTACCGTCCCTCGCAATAGGCAGGTTCGGCGGTAGGAAGGTGCCTTACACACCAACTCCGATCCCTTAGTTGGTACTGGAGAAAGCAGCCAGGCTTCCACTAAGGGGGGGCGAGGACGTTTAACTGAAAGACTTGTTTTTTTATTATCCTCTCTTAGCTATTGGGATTAGGTTGATATACAATAGTTAAGGGAAAGGTAGTCCTTTCAGGACAACGGGCTTTGGCCCAGGGATCGGACCTGGTCCGACACCCCAGCGATGATTGATTGGCTACCCTTCCTCTCCCCAAGGAGGAGGGGCGACTCGTGACCCTTTCTATGACTAATTTGACCACTAAAGGAACCCCGACCAATGACCGACCCAGAAGACATATTGATATCCCTCCAGAGAATGCAAGGTGCTTGAACATTCGATGCGTGAAAGAAAATCAATCCTTGCAGAATGTCAACCCCTTTATCATCAAGAAGGTCCTTGATGGTCAAGTGGAAGGCGGGTTTGATTTTGTCCGAAAATTGCGAGATGGAAGCCTCCTTGTTAAAGTACAATTTAAATCTCAGATTAAGAATTTGCTTAAACTGACGCAGATTCATGACCTTCAAGTTAAAGTAACTATTCCTGTTGGCCCAAATACCTGTAAGGGAGTAATCTTTCACAGGGATTTGAGGACAATGGAAGAAAGTGAAATTCTTGAGGCCATGAAAGACCAGAGCGTAGTAGACGTAAATTGTATGGCTAAGAAAGATGGAGATGTGCGAGTAAAAACCGGATTGTGTTTCTTGACCTTTTCTTCACATAAAATTCCAAGTACTGTTAAAGTTGGGTATGAGATCGTTCAAGTTCGACCCTACATCCAAAAACCAATGCGTTGTAATAGATGCCAAAAATTTGGACACACCTCATTACGATGCAATGATAAAGATACAGATAAATTTATGTGCGGTAAATGTGCTGGAGCCCATGATACTACTACATGCAAGGAAAAGACTCTCAAGTGTGCTAACTGTGGAGGTCCCCATCAGTCAGGCTCTGCTGAATGCAGCAGCCTGAAGAAGGAGACTGAGACATTGGCATACATGAGAGAACACGATGTCAGCTACCGTGAGGCCAAGAAGAAAGTTGAAGGTTTGACAAGCAAACCCAATACTTCTTACGCCTCAGCTGTAACTAACAACGTTTCCAATGCAAGCAGTATTAGTCAGCAGCTCGCAGCTAAGGACCAGGAAATTTCGGAATTAAAGGAAACGGTTAAAAATTTAATGAATCAGGTTAAAGAATTGACTAAAACAATAAAGGAATTTGCTGAATCAACCCAGCAAAAAAAGCATCATAAGGAGGATGATACCAAATCACAATCTGGATCTTAGTCCAGGCGACCCCTACTAGAACTTCGTCTGGTGGTAGTTCTGCTCGTAAGAGCAGATCATCTTCTGCCGGGCGTCTCTCTAGTGGAGGGGAGCAGGCCATGGAGGCTACTGTCTCCAAAAATTCCCGAGAGAGGCCCTCGGGAAGCGAGGGAGAGGAGGAGGCGCCTCCCTCCCAAAAAAAGAAAATAAAACCACGGAAGGCACTTCCAAACCCCATAAAACGTAATCCACGCGTATACCATTAGACAATGGAAGTCTTAGATCAAAATTAAACTCCCTTAGATTATTAGCCTCGTCCTATGCTCCTGATATCATCATTTTACAAGAAAGCCATTTAAACGACCAAGTCTCTGACGAGGTCGTATCGCTAAGAAACTACCATCTTTGTAGAAAAGACCGAGAGGGAAGGGGTGGAGGCGGAGTCGCCATGTACATCCACCAGAATCTCCCTTTCATTGAAGTGACGATTAATTCTACTTTGGAACACGTCGCATGCAAAGTAAAATTCAATAACACGTATCTGACTATATGCTCGTCCACCTGATAAAATGCTGATCTATGATGAGCTTTTTGCTATTCAGGACAGTCTGCCAAACAATAAATTAATTCTAGGTGATTTTAATGCTCGTCATACATCATGGGGTTCCCTGCGGGTGAATGGTAGAGGTGAGCAAGTAGTTAAGTTGATCAACGACTCTGATCTGGTTCTTCTAAATGATGGTAGTCCAACGCGAATAGACGATAATACCGGTAATTTGAGCTTCATTGACCTATCACTAACTTCACACTAGCAGCCAGCGCCTGTGGCACACCATTGACGACTCGTTGGGAAGCGATCACCTTCCTATTTGTATTCAATATTCATGCGACACCACGAGGACGCCTTCAGCACCCAAATTTAACGTAAAAAGAGCAGATTGGGTCGCCTTCACAAGGAGCGTCAAGCTCGAAGTTGTTGGAGAAACCATTGATGATAAAGTAAACAATGTTCAAAATTGTATTATAAATGCAGCAATGGCAACCATCCCTAAGACTTCGACAGATAGCGTTAAGCATAGAGTTCCATGGTGGACACCAGATTGCCGCAGGGCGCTATGTGAACGAAATAGGGCCTACAGGCTTTTCCATAATAATATCACAAATGAGAACTTTCGCAAATACAAACAAGCGAGAGCTAGGGCTCGAAGAACAATCAGACAAGCCAAAAGAGACTCCTGGCGAAGCTTTGTCTCTACGATCAATAGCAACACTAAGATCTCAGAGGTTTGGTCCACAGTTAATAAAATCAATAGAAAAAAATCATCAATTAAGATCAGAAACATCATTCATGAGGGAAATAATTACGATTCACCTAGAGACATAGCTAACATAATCGCCAGGCAGTTCTCTTATACAAGCAGCTCGGAAAACTACAATCCTGCATTCCTGACAACCAAGGAAGCAGCCGAGCTGCAACCAACCCACTTTGTCACAGGAGATAACTTTGATTACAATAAAGATCTAACAATGAATGAGCTTGTCCGAGCCCTAGAAGCCTGTAGAGGAACATCCCCAGGCCCCGATGAGATTCGATATGAGATGATAAAGCATCTTAATCATGATGACATGATTAAGTTGCTAGAAGTGTACAATGATATTTGGAAAAGCCAGACTTTTCCAAATTCATGGCACTTCGCCCACATCATTCCCATATTGAAAGGAGGGGGAAATCCCAGATCCGCCATTTCTTACCGCCCAATTGCGTTGACAAGCTGCTTATGCAAGGTCATGGAAAGAATTGTTAATAGTAGGCTATTGCATTTTTTAAATACCAGGAATTTACTAGTTGACGAGCAGTGCGGCTTCCGAAAGGGACGTCAAACTCTCGATCAGCTAGTAAAACTGGAAAGTCATATTCATGAGGCATTTGCCAAAAAGCATTTTTTGATTTCAGTATTTTTAGATATAGAAAAAGCCTACGACATGACATGGCGACATGGCCTACTCAGAAAACTTTATGCTTTCGGATTACGTGGAAACTTGCCTTGTTTTATCCAAAATTTCATTTCTGACAGAACTTTTTCTGTCAAATTATTTTCCGACAACGTCACTTTCTCGGACATTTTTGTCCAGGCAAACGGGGTCCCACAAGGAAGTGTCTTGTCTCCCACCTTATTTTTATGTATGATAAATGACATTTTACCATCTCCTCCTCGAAATCTTAAATACTCACTGTACGCCGATGATTGTGCATTATGGCACTCCAGCAATAATGCAGAGTTCTCGGCAAATCGGATCCAATTGGCACTGGATATGATTCATAACTGGGGCCTCCAGTGGGGTTTTAAGTTTTCCATTAGAAAGAGTATTGGCGTGGTTTTTACACATAGGAGAAAGCCCAACATCAGGCTAACTCTAGACAACCATCCAATACCTATTCAAAATTCAGCTAGATTTCTTGGTCTACTCTTTGATAGTAGATTGAATTGGAAAGACCACATTGGTCAGTTAAAGAATAAATGTCAAAAAGCACTCAATTTATTAAAGTGCATTTCTGGACACAAATGGGGAGCTGATAGAAAGTCTTTACTGATGTTATATAAATCCCTGATTAGGTCTAAAGTAGATTATGGGTCAATCGTGTATGGCTCGGCAACGAGCTCAACTCTGAAAGGTTTGAATGTCGTGCAGAATGCGTGTTTACGCGTCTGTCTTGGAGCCCTTGGCGCACTCCGCATTGAGCGCCTAGAGGTAGAGTCGGGAGTACCTCCCCTCCGTCTTAGACGCGGCCAGCTTGAGCTGACTTATGCCGCCAAGGTAGCCAGGCAGCCCCAGCATCCAAATAGGGATGTTTTGCGCCGGCAGGTAGGGCCCCAGCAACGCGGCGGGAAGCCGCTGGGCAATAGACTCCATGACCTCATAGATAAAGTCGGTATAGATCTCTCTACCATCGATACCCTGGTTCAGTCAAATATAGCACCGTGGGAGAACCCCAATTTCACCACCGTTTTAGACTGGCTACCAACAGCCAAAGCCACGGTGTCGGAGGTGGAGGTACGCCAGAGGTTCAGAGAGATCCTAATTAAACATCTTTCTTTTTTTCATCTTTATACCGACGGGTCCAAGACAGACGAGTGTGTGGGTGCGGGTGTATGGTCGACTGAATGTCAGTTGAGATTTCGATTGCCGAATCATACATCGATCTTTCTTGCCGAACTTTTTGCAATTGATAAAGCTTTAGATTTTGCCCTATCGA
This sequence comes from Penaeus japonicus, assembly GCA_017312705.2. NCBI lineage: Eukaryota > Metazoa > Arthropoda > Malacostraca > Decapoda > Penaeidae > Penaeus > Penaeus japonicus. The sequence continues at coordinate 108,407 of BOPN01001594.1, forward strand.
CGACCCACGATAGAATAGTCATATTTTCAGACTCATTAAGTTCACTTAAAGCAATTAAATCCCTAGAAACAACTAATAATGAAATACAGGGTAATATCATTCGTAAATTACATAGTGCCAATAAATCAATCAAGCTGATATGGGTACCTGGACATTCGGGTATCCATGGCAATGAACAGGCTGACAAACTAGCCGGTCAGACTGATGATATGGAGCCTGGCATTGGGTCTCGCACAGATCTCAGCTGGTCTCTTTATAAAAGCAAAAATTCATCTCCTGTGCGTATGAGCGGACCGACCTCCAAATCACTAAAAACAAAGTGATTTTAGAACCGTGGGAAACAGCCTACAGGAAAATTAGAAGGGATGAGGTGGTGCTGGCCCGATTAAGGGTCAATGCCACTCGTCTTACCCACCTCACTCCCTATATTGAAAAAAATTTCCCTCCACAGTGTGATCACTGTAATAGATACAAATCAGTGGCACACCTGTTGGTAACATGCCATAAATACCAAAATAAAAGAGAAACAATAAAAAACTACATGCAGATTAAAAACATAGAATTTAACATACAAAATTTATTATCAAACAATGAAAAAATCATTCAAAAAGTAATCACTTTTCTAAAGGAGACAAAACTTTATGACCTTATATAGATTGACAAAATAAAATGGAATCATTGGCTTAATAACCTTGGCTTGTGCCGCTGGTTGATAGCCAATAAATCCAACAAGCAAGCAAGCAAGATGTTTCGGCAGCAGATAGCCACTTGTAGATGAGCCTAGCTCGGCAACAGCACTGCTCACAACCTGTGCCCTTTTGGCACTTGTTGTCTTTTTACTCTTTTATTGTATTTTATTGTTTTTACAAGGGTTGTGGCCATAGGCTAAATTCATGGCCAGCCAAAAGACAGATTTTGAATATAGAAGGAGGAGAGACCTTTTGTGTTGAAATATATATATAATAATAAACTTTGATGATCGGAAATATTTCTCTTTTTATATCTTTTAAGTATCTTTTGAGACTTGATTTGAGGAACACTGAAACAAGAATGTTTGCCTGACTCTAGCCACGCCTGCTCGGCAATGTCCTGTGTAGGAACTCTTTCTTTCCACATACAAACTGACATGCACTCATACTGTAGTGATGTGCTTCGCCCCAGCCATCCCTCCAGGACCAATGCACGAGTTTCCCTTTGTCGCCACGAGGGGGAAGCGGCGCCAAGAGATGGCGTTGCCCTGGAGGGCCTACTACTCGCTCCCTCCCTGGAAGGAGGGCCTACCACATGCTCCCTCCCTGGAAGGGGGCCCATAAATACCCCTGCGAGGCGCTGGATCGGCAGCAGATGCCCTCTTGTACATGAGCCACTAGCTCGGCAACGACACTGCTCACAACTTGTGCCCTTTTGGCACTTGTTGTTTTTCTTTCTTTTATTGAACTTTTATTGTGGTTTTATAAAGGGTTTGCAGCCATAGATAAATTCATGGCCAGGCCAAAGAGATTGACATTTTGAATATGGAAGGAGAAGAGACCTTTTGTTGTGAATATATTTAATATATAATAAACTATGATCGGAATCATTTTATATTTTTCAAGTCCTTTTTGTGAAACACTGAAATAAGAATGTTTGCCTGACTCTAGCCACGCCTGCTCGGCAATGTCCTGTGTAGGAATTCTTTCTTTCCACATACAAACTGACATGCACTCATACACATACATAACATACATTTTACACGTCTTCGACTGTCTCGCACATACACGGGTGCTGATCCCTTATCAGCTGGTGGCAGCCTACCCCTACACAGGACAAGGATTCACGTTACCATAGATTCAATCGGGATTTTACTTTGGGGCAAGGGAATGTCTCGGGGAATCACTACAGCTCTTATTTATTTTTGGTGGCATCATCGAGCCTTCAAAGTCTCCTTGGTTGTCCCCCGTGGTCCTGGTCAGGAAAAAGGATGGGCAGGTAAGGTTCTGCATTGACTTTAGGAACCTGAACAAAGTAACGATTGGGGATGCATATCCAATGCCCCGTATAGACCAGACCATTGATGAACTCCATAACACTGAGTGGTTCACTGCCCTTGATGCCCGCTCTGCTTACTGGACAGTGGAGGTAGATCCAGAGGATAGGCCTAAAACGGCATTTTCAGATGGCCACAACGACTTTCCAGCTTCATTGTGCTTCCTTGGACTGCCACGGCCCCATCCACCTTCCAGAGGGCCATCAACACGGTATTGGCTCCAGTTCCGGGAGGTGCAGTTACATACCTGGATGACGTGGTGGTTTACTCCCGTTCGTTTGATGAACATCTCGAGCATCTGGAAGAAACTTTAGACCTGCTCAGTAAGGCTGGCTTCTGCCTAAATGTCGGTAAGTCCTCCTTTGCCACTCATGAATTTAAATTCCTGGGATACCTTATAACCAGGGAAGGGATACAGCCAGACCCAGCTAAAGTAGAGGCCATTAAGACCATGAAGCCCCCACAGAATGTAAAGGGCGTAAGACAGTTTTTGGGATGTACCGATTCTTCCTGGAAAACACATCTCAGTTATGCCATGATAGCTGCCCCACTCACCTCTTTAACCAGGAAGGGACGATCATTTCGGTGGACAGAAGAGCATCAGCAGGCCTTTGAGGAGCTGCAGCGACGACTGATGTCGGCACCAATCCTCTGAAAACCAGACTTTAACCGTCCCTTTGAGGTGCATTCCGATGCGTCACAGGTATTAATGGCGCATGGCTATGCAGCGAGATGGGGAAGGGGTCCCTCATGCTGTTGCCTATTTTTCAAGAAAGCTTAGGGAGGTAGAAAGGAGATACCCAGTGATTGATATTGAGGCCCTGGCAGTTGTCGAAGCTGTCAGGAATTTTGATGCATATCTTTATGGCAAATCCTTTGTGATTTATACTGACCACCGGCCATTAGTATATGTATTTAAACAGGTTACGAAGTCAATCAGGATGACTAGATGGTCCCACGAACTCTCCTTCTACCAGTACGAACTTCGGTACAAACCAGGTGCTTCCCATCATGTACCTGACCTCCTAAGCAGAGCAGTAGCGGCAACATCTCTTGTCATGGACGCCCAGAAGATTGCCGAAGAGCAACAGAAGGACCCCCTATGGACTGATATTATCCAGTACCTTCAGGAACGAAGACTGCCCCGACGAAGAACCCCCTTTCCATTAGAAGAGTTCGAGGTAAGCGATGGCCTGTTGTACCATTTACGTCACCTTCCAGACCGGGTGATCCAGCAGCTAGTGATCCCTCGCACCATGAGGGATGAAGCAATAAGATCGGTGCACAGCGAACCAACAGCAGCCCACCCTGGAGTCTACAGGACTTACACCCGTCTGAGAGACCAGTATTACTTTCCTCAGATGTTGATGGGCGTCAAGAGGTTCGTGGCAGCATGCCCCCAATGTCAACGGCGAAAAGGAGTTGCGGTGCGAAGGGCTAAATTAAGTTCAGCCCCAGAGGTGACACAGGTTATGGAGAGGGTGTCGGCAGATCTTCTAGATTTGCAAGGATCCCTGAATGGTTACCGCTACGTTCTGGTCATCGTAGAACATCTTACCAGGTATTTACAGTTAATACCTTTGAAGAACAAGGATGCAGAAACAGTGGCTAATTTCCATTTGTGGAAAAATATGTGACAGCTTGGACCTCCTAATACTCTAGTAACGGATTCTAAATAGTTTAAAACCGTCTATTCTTGCGGTATGTGAAATGCTTAAAATAAAGTTGGGATATACTACAGCTTTCCATCCACAGGCTAATGGTATGGTAGAAAGGAGTAACAGGGTTATAAAGGATGCCCTGGCTACCCTGGTAGGAGACCACCCGGACGAATGGGATGAGCTCCTTCCGCACGCATTATGTCTCGCTCCTGAACACGGCGGTACACAGGAGTACCGGACAGCCGCCGTTGTACCTCATGATAGGGAAGGATAAGAGCCCCTGTAGGGCTGACGAACCGGCAGGAGATTGATGAGGGATCAGCTCAACGGTTCCGCGAAAGGCTTAAGGAGGCTCGAGCGGTTGCAGTGGAAACGGCCCGTCGCGCACAGTCGATATGGGCCGAGGA
>BOPN01001594.1:120000-160000 GCA_017312705.2 Penaeus japonicus
AATAGGCATAGCCGCCTTACCAACCCGGCGGCTGTCGTCTCAGGGCCCTGCCTGAGGAAGCGAGTGTGCTCGCATTCCATCAGATAGTGCTCTAAGTTGGCGTCCGGCGCGCCACAATGGCTGCAGCGTCGCTCATCATGCCCAATGGTGGGTATGATTTGCCACGCACAAGGGTAGCCTAATCTCAGTCTGTGAAGACTGACTTCGGCTCGCCTTGGTATTCTGTTAGAGAGTATCAGCGACTCATAGCCTGTGGCGTCTGAGTACCAGCTGGCCGAGGGGGAGGTTCTCGCTTCCTCTCTGTGGCGCTGCAGGGCACCGACCTGCCCTGCAGCCATCAACTTACGCCTTAGCAGTTCTCGGCTAGGATGCACCACAAGATTACTCAAGGGTTTTTTCCTGCCTTCCTCCGCTAGCCTGTCAGCTACATCGTTCCCTTTAATACCAACATGGCTTGGAATCCAGTTGATCCAATAGATAAAGCTTTATCTATTGCAAAAAGTTCGGCAAGAAAGATCGATGTATGATTCGGCAATCGAAATCTCAACTGACATTCAGTCGACCATACACCCGCACCCACACACTCGTCTGTCTTGGACCCGTCGGTATATAAATGAAAAAAGGAAAGATGTTTAATTAGGATCTCTCTGAACCTCTGGCGTACCTCCACCTCCGGCACCGTGGCTTTGGCCGATGGTAGCCAGTCTAAAACGGTGGTGAAATTGGGTGTCTCCCACGGTGCTATATTTGACTGAACCAGGGTATCAATGGTAGAGAGATCTATACCGACTTTATCTGTGAGGTCATGGAGTCTATTGCCCAGCGGCTTCCCGCCGCGTTGCTGGGGCCCTAACTGCCGGCGCAAAACATCCCTGTTGGGATGTTGGGGCTGCCTGGCTACCTTGGCGGCATAAGTCAGCTCAAGCTGGCCGCGTCTAAGACGGAGGGGAGGTACTCCCGACTCTACCTCTAGGCGCTCAATGCGAGTGCACTTAAGGGCTCCAAGACAGACGCGTAAACACGCATTCTGCACGACATTCAAACCTTTCAGAGTTGAGCTCGTTGCCGAGCCATACACGATTGACCCATAATCTACTTTAGACCTAATCAGGGATTTATATAACATCAGTAAAGACTTTCTATCAGCTCCCCATTTGTGTCCAGAAATGCACTTTAATAAATTAAGTGCTTTTTGACATTTATTCTTTAACTGACCAATGTGGTCTTTCCAATTTAATCTACTATCAAAGAGTAGACCAAGAAATCTAGCTGAATTTTGAATAGGTATTGGATGGTTGTCTAGAGTTAGCCTGATGTTGGGCTTTCTCCTATGTGTAAAAACCACGCCAATACTCTTTCTTATGGAAAACTTAAAACCCCACTGGAGGCCCCAGTTATGAATCATATCCAGTGCCAATTGGATCTGATTTGCCGAGAACTCTGCATTACTGCTGGAGTGCCATAATGCACAATCATCGGCGTACAGTGAGTATTTAAGATTCCGAGGAGGAGATGGTAAAATGTCATTAATCATACATAAAAATAATGTGGGAGACAAGACACTTCCTTGTGGGACCCCCGCTATCTGGACAAAAATGTCCGGAGAGACGTTGTCAGAAAATAATTTGACAGAAAACGTTCTGTCAGAAATGAAATTTTGGATAAAACAAGGCAAGTTTCCACGTAATCCGAAAGCATAAAGTTTTCTGAGTAGGCCATGTCGCCATGTCATGTCGTAGGCTTTTTCTATGTCTAAAAATACTGAAATCAAAAAATGCTTTTTGGCAAATGCCTCATGAATATGACTTTCCAGTTTTACTAGCTGATCGAGAGTTTGACGTCCCTTTCGGAAGCCGCACTGCTCGTCAACTAGTAAATTCCTGGTATTTAAAAAATGCAATAGCCTACTATTAACAATTCTTTCCATGACCTTGCATAAGCAGCTTGTCAACGCAATTGGGCGGTAAGAACAGTATTCTGGGATTTCCTCCTTTCAATATGGGAATGATATGAAGTGCCATGAATTTGGAAAAGTCTGGCTTTTCCAAATATCATTGTACACTTCTAGCAACTTAATCATGTCATCATGATTAAGATGCTTTATCATCTCATATCGAATCTCATCGGGCCCTGGGGATGTTCCTCTGTGCTTCTAGGGCTCGGACAAGCTCATTCATTGTTAGATCTTTATTGTAATCAAAGTTATCTCCTGTGACAAAGTGAATTGGTTGCAGCTCGGCTGCTTCCTTGGTGGTCAGGAATGCAGGATTGTAATTTTCCGAGCTGCTTGTATAAGAGAACTGCCTGGCGATTGTGTTAGCAATGTCTCTAAGTTCATCATAATTATTTCCCTCATGGATGATGTTTCTGATTTTTATTGATACTTTTTTTCTATTTATTCTATTAACTGTGGACCAAACCTCTGATAACTTGGTGTTACTGTTTATCGTAGAGACAAAGCTTCGCCAGGAGTCTCTTTTGGCTTGTCTGATTGTTCTTCGAGCCCTAGCTCTCGCTTGTTTGTATTTGCGAAAGTTCTCATTTGTGATATTATTATGGAAAAGCCTGTAGGCCCTATTTCGTTCACATAGCGCCCTGCGGCAATCTGGTGTCCACCATGGAACTCTATGCTTAACGCTATCTGTCGAAGTCTTAGGGATGGTTGCCATTGCTGCATTTATAATACAATTTTGAACATTGTTTACTTTATCATCAATGGTTTCTCCAACAACTGCTGAAGGCGTCCTCGTGGTGTCGCATGAATATTGAATACAAATAGGAAGGTGATCGCTTCCCAACGAGTCGTCAATGGTGTGCCACAGGCACTTGGCTGCTAGTGTTGAGGAAACCAGTGATAGGTCAATAAAGCTCAAATTACCGGTATTATCGTCTATTCGCGTTGGACTACCATCATTTAGAAGAACCAGATCAGAGTCGTTGATCAACTTAACTACTTGCTCACCTCTACCATTCACCCGCAGGGAACCCCATGATGTATGACGAGCATTGAAATCTCCTAGAATTAATTTATTGTTTGGCAGACTGTCCTGAATAGCAAAAAGCTCATCATAGATTAGCATTTTATCAGGTGGACAGTAAGCTGAGCATATAGTCAGATACGTGTTATTGAATTTTACTTTGCATGCGACGTGTTCCAAAGTAGAATTAATCGTCACTTCAATGAAAGGGAGATTCTGGTGGATGTACAATACATGGCGACTCCGCCTCCACCCCTTCCCTCTCGGTCTTTTCTACAAAGATGGTAGTTTCTTAGCGATACGACCTCGTCAGAGACTTGGCTTTTTGTCGTTTAAATGGCTTTCTTGTAGAACGATAATATCGGGAGCATAGGACGAGGCTAATAATCTAAGGGAGTTTAATTTTGATCTAAGACTTCGACAGTTCCATTGTATAATGGTATACGCGTGGATTACGTTTTATGGGGTTTGGAAGTGCCTTGTCCGGTGGTTTTTATTTTCTTTTTTTGGGAGGAGGCGCCTCTTCCTCGCTTCCCGAGGGCCTCTCTCAGAATTTTTGGAGACAGTAGTCTCCCAGGCCTGCCCTCCACACCAGAGAGACGCCCGGCGGAGGACGATCTGCTCTTACGAGCAGAACTACCACCAGACGAAGTTCTAGTGGGGTCGCTCTGACTAGAAGGTGCGATCCAGATTGTGATTTGGTATCGACCTCCTTAAGATGCTGTTTTTGCTGGGTTGATTCAGCAATTTCTTTAATTGTCTTGTTCAATTCTTTAATCTGATTCATCAAGTCCCTTACTGTTTCTTTCAAATCGGAAATTTCCTTGTCTTTAACTGCGAGCTGCTGACTAACACTGATTGCACTGCAAAAGATTTGTTAGTTACTGCTGAGGCGTAAGAAGTATTGGGTTTGCTTGTCAAACCTTCCACTTTCTTCTTGGCCTCACGGTAGCTAACATCGTGCTCTCTCATGTATGCTAATGTCTCAGTCTCCTTCTTCAGTTACTGCAATCAGCAGAGCCTGACTGATGGGGACCTCCACAGTTAGCACACTTGAGTGTCTTTTCCGTGCATTCAGTGGTATCGTGATCTCCAGTACATTTACCGCAAGTGAATTTGGTATGTCCTTATCCATGCATCTTAATGAGGTGTGTCCAAATTTTTGGCATCTATTACACCGCATTGGCTTTTGAATATAAGGTCTTACTTGAACAATCTCATATCCGATTTTAACTGGTAATAGAATTTTAGAAGAAAAAGTCAAGAAACACAATCCGGTCTTTGTTCGCACATTCCCATCTTTCTTTGACATACAATTTACGTCAACTACGCTCTGGTCTTTCATGGCATCAAGAATTTCACTTTCTTCCATTGTCCTCAAATCCCTGTGAAAGATTACTCCCTTACAGGTATTTGGGCCAACAGGAATAGTTACTTTTACTGTAATGTCATGAATTTGCGTCAGCTTAAGCAAATCCTTAATCTGGAGACTCTAAATTGTACTTAACAAGGAGGCTGCCATCTCGCAATTTTCGGACAAAATCAAACCGCCTTTCCACTTGACCATCAAGGACCTTCTTGGATGATAAAGGTTGAGTATTCTGCAAGATTGATCCATGCATCGGATGTTCACGCATCTGGCGTCGGAGGGATATCAATGTGTCGTCTGGGTCGGTCATTGGTCGGGGTTCCATTATTAGTCTTAGTGGTCTTAGAGGAGTTCTGAGTCGCCCCTCCTCCTTGGGGAGGAGGAAGGGTAGCCGGGGAGTCAATCATACTGGGCATGGACCAGGTCCGAACCCTGGCCAAAGCCCGTTGTCCCGAGGGGACTACCTTTCCTTTAACTGTTGGATCAACCTAATCCCAATAGCTAAGAGAGGATAAAATAAAACAAGTCTTTCTGTTAAGCGTCTCTCACCCCCTTATGGAAGCCTAGTTGCGTTCTCCAGTACCAAATTAAGGGATCGAGTTGTATGTAGACACTTCCAACCGCCGAACCTGCCTATTGCGAGGGACGGTAAGTCGGTGCCCACCCCCAAGCGAATACAGGAGCTCACAAGGAGACTCCCGTAGGCTCAGGAAAGTCACACAGAAGAATGGAAAAAATTTAGGAGGAGAGAAAAGTTGCGCCCAAAGGACGCCCCAGACTACTGGGCCTCCCTACCCAGGGGTCACAGCCCGTAAGGGCTACCCTGGAGTAGAAGAGTGCTGCGGGTCTGGGGTGGGGGCCAACTACTTTTACTGTAGTCTCGTGCTACCTTCGAAACAAAGCACTGAAGGTGCAGGCAAGGCACAAAAAGTGCAAAAAGTCTGAATACAGCGTTTTACTCGACTGTTTTACTTTACGGAAACACAGAAACAGCTAATGCCGAGCAAGACCAGAGGCCCCGGAACCCAGGGTGTCTCCGATGTCACAAGACTTATATTTTAGTTGTTGCTGTGTTTTAAGGGAACAAGGTTTGAGGCATCAAGAGTCTCATACACGAGTGTGTGCCGAATAACTTGCTTGCTTGTTGGATTTATTGGCTATCAACCAGCGGCACAGGCCAAGGTTATTAAGCCAATGATTCCATTTTATTTTATCAATCTATATAAGGTCATAAAGTTTTGTCTCCTTTAGAAAAGTGATTATTTTACTGATTATTTTTTCGTTGTTGGATAATAAATTTGTTATGTTATTTTCTATTTGTTTGATTTGTAGATAATTTATTATATTTTGTCGTTGTCTATTGTAATTTTGGCAGGATATTAAAATGTGTGATATAGTTATAGGTCTATTGCATTGTTCACACTGTTGAGGGAAATTTTTGTTTATATAGGGAGTAAGGTGTGTGTGTCTTGTGGCATTGACACGAAGCCTAGCCAATATCACCTCCTCCCTTCTGATTTTTCTTTGGGCTGTGTCCCATGGTTCTATTTTTTCTTTTATTTTGTTGGTTATTGTGAGGTCGGTCCACTCACTCTGCCACAGGAGATGGATTTTTGCTTTTATAAAAGAGACAAAACACCTGAGATCTGTGCGGATAATACCAGGCTCCAGATCGCCAGTCGACCCGGCTAGTTTGTCAGCCTGTTCATTACCATGGATACCCGAATGTCCAGGTACCCATATCAGTTTGATTGATTTATTGGCACTATGCATTTTACGAATGATATTACCCTGTATTTCATTATAGGTGGTTTCTAGTGATTTAATGGCTTTAATTGAACTTAACGAGTCTGAAAAAATGACTATTCTATCGTGGGTCGTCGATAGGGCAAAATCTAAAGCTTTATCTATTGCAAAAAGTTCAGCAAGAAAGATCGATGTATGATTCGGCAATCGAAATCTCAACTGACATTCAGTCGACCATACACCCGCTCCCACACACTCGTCTGTCTTGGACCCGTCGGTATATAAATGAAAAAAGGAAAGATGTTTAATAAGGATCTCTCTGAACCTCTGGCGTACCTCCACCTCCGACACCGTGGCTTTGGCTGATGGTAGCCAGTCTACAACAGTAGAAAAATTGGGTGTTTCCCACGGTGCTATATTTGATTGAACCAGGGTATCGATGGTAGAGAGATCTATACCGACTTTATCTGCGAGGTCATGGAGTCTATTGCCCAGCGGCTTCCCGCCGCGATACTGGGGCCCTACCTGCCGGCGCAAAACATCCCTGTTGGGATGTTGGGGCCGTTTGCTACCTTTCGCTGCATAGGTCAGCGCAAGCTGGCCGCGTCTAAGACGGAGGGGAGGTACTCCCGACTCTACCTCTAGGCGCTCGCAGCGAAAAATTAAGGGCTCCAAGACAGACTCGTAAACACGCATTCTGTACAACATTCAAACCTTTCAGAGTTGAGCTCGTTGCCGAGCCATACACGATTGACCCATAATCTACTTTAGATCTTAATCAGATTTATATAACATCAGTAAAGACTTTCTATCAGCTCCCATTTGTGTCCAGAAATGCACTTTAATAAATTGAGTGCTTTTTGACATTTATTCTTTAATTGACCAATGTGGTCTTTCCAATTCAATCTACTATCAAAGAGTAGTCCAAGAAATCTAGCTGAATTTTGAATAGGTATTGGATGGTTGTCTAGAGTTAGCCTGATGTTGGGCTTTCTCCTATGTGTAAAAACCACGCCAATACTCTTCTTAATGGAAAACTTAAAACCCCACTGGAGGCCCCAGTTATGAATCATATCCAGTGCCAATTGGAGCCGATTTGCCGTATAAACTCTGCATTATTGCTGGAGTGCCATAATGCACAATCATCGGCGTACAGTGAGTATTTAAGATTTCGAGGAGGAGATGGTAAAATGTCATTTATTATACACAGAAATAATGTTGGAGACAAGACACTTCCTTTGTGGGAGACCCGCTTTGCCTGGACAAAATGTCCGAGAAAGTGACATTGTCAGAAAATTTGACAGAAAACGTTCTGTCAGAAATGAAATTTTGGATGAAACAAGGCAAGTTTCCACGTAATCCGAAAGCATAAAGTTTTCTGAGTAGGCCATGTCGCCAAGTCATGTCGTAGGCTTTTTCTATGTCTAAAAATACTGATATCAAAAAATGCTTTTTGGCAAATGCCTCATGAATGTGACTTTCCAGTTTTACTAGTTGATCGAGAGTTTGGCGTCCCTTTCGGAAGCCGCACTGCTCGTCAACTAGTAAATTTCTGGTATTTAAAAAATGCAATAGCCTACTATTAACAATTCTTTCCATGACCTTGCATAAGCAACTTGTCAACGCAATTGGGCGGTAAGAGATGGCGGATTTGGGATTTCCCCCTCCTTTCAATATGGGAATGATATGGAAAATATGAATTTTGGAAAAAGTCTGGCTTTTCCAAATATCATTGTACACTTTTAGCAATCTAATCATGTCATCATGATTAAGATGCTTTATCATCTCATATCGAATCTCATCGGGGCCTGGGGATGTTCCTCTACAGGCTTCTAGGGCTCGGACAAGCTCATTTATAGTTAGATCTTTATTATAATCAAAATTATCTCCTGTGGCAAAGTGAATTGGTTGCAGCTCGGCTGCTTCCTTGGTGGTCAGGAATGCAGGGTTATAGTTTTCCGAGCTGCTTGTATAAGAGAACTGCCTGGCGATTGTGTTAGCAATGTCTCTAGGTTCATCATAATTAATTCCCTCATGAATGATATTTCTGATCTTATTTGATGACTTTTTTCTATTTATTCTATTTATTGTGGACCAAACCTCTGATAACTTTGTATTGCTGTTAATCGTAGAGACAAAGCTTCGCCAGGAGTCTCTTTTGGCTTGTCTGATTGTTCTACGAGCCCTAGCTCTCGCTTGTTTGTATTTGCGAAAGTTCTCGTTGGTAATATTATTATGGAAAAGCCTGTAGGCCCTATTTCGTTCACATAGCGCCCTGCGGCAATCTGGTGTCCACCATGGAACTCTATGCTTAACGCTATCTGTCGAAGTCTTAGGTATGGTTGCCATTGCTGCATTTATAATACAATTTTGAACACTGTTTACTTTATCATCAATGGTTTCTCCAACAACTTCGAGCTTGACGCTCCTTGTGAAGGCGACCCAATCTGCTCTTTTTACGTTAAATTTGGGTGCTGAAGGCGTCCTCGTGGTGTCGCATGAATATTGAATACAAATAGGAAGGTGATCGCTTCCCAACGAGTCGTCAATGGTGTGCCACAGGCACTTGGCTGCTAGTGTTGAGGAAACCAGTGATAGGTCAATAAAGCTCAAATTACCGGTATTATCGTCTATTCGCGTTGGACTACCATCATTTAGAAGAACCAGATCAGAGTCGTTGATCAACTTAACTACTTGCTCACCTCTACCATTCACCCGTGGGGAACCCCATGATGTATGACGAGCATTGAAATCTCCTAGAATTAGATTATTGCTTACAGACTGTCCTGAATAGCAAAAAAAAAGCTCATCATAGATTAACCTTTTATCAGGTGGACAGTAAGCTGAGCATATAGTCAGATACGTGTTATTGAATTTTACTTTGCATGCGACGTGTTCCAAAGTAGAATTAATCGTCACTTCAATGAAAGGGAGATTCTGGTGGATGTACATGGCGACCTGCCTCCACCCCTTTCCCTCTCGGCCTTTTTCTACAAAGATGGTAGTTTTTTAGCGATACGACCTCGTCAGAGACTTGGTCGTTTAAATGGCTTTCTTGTAGTACGATAATATCGGGAGCATAGGACGAGGCTAACAATCTAAGAGAGTTTAGTTTCTTGATCTAAGACTTCGACAGTTCCATTGTATGATGGTATACGCGTGGATTACGTTTTATGGGGGGTTTGAAGTTTTGTCCGGTGGTTTTTATTTTCTTTTTTTTGGGAGGGAGGCGCCTCCTCCCTGCTTCCCGAGGGCCTCTCTCGGGAATTTTTGGAGACAGAAGTTCTATGGCCTGCTCCCCTCCACCAGAGAGACGCCCGGCGGAGGATGATCTGCTCTTACGAGTAGAATCCACACCAGACGAAGTTCTAGTGGGGGTCGCCTGTACGAGAAGGTGCGATCCGGATTGTGATTTGGTATCGACCTCCTTAAGATGCTGCTTGGCGGCGTTGATTCAGCAATTTCTTTAATTGTCTTATTCAATTCTTTGATCTGATTCATTAAGTCCCTTACCGTTTCTTTTAATTCTGCAATTTCCTGATCTTTAACTGCGAGTTGTGCTGATTAACACTGCTTGCACTGGAAACAGTGTTAGTTACTGCTGAGGCGTAAGAAGTATTGGGTTTGCTTGTCAAACTCTTCCGTTCTTTCTTGGCCTCACGGTAGCTAACATCGTGTTCTCTCATGTATGCTAATGTCTCAGTCTCCTTCTTCAGACTACTGCATTCAGCAGAGCCTGACTGATGGGGACCTCCACAGTTAGCACACTTGAGTGTCTTTCCGTGCATTCAGTGGTATCGTGATCTCCAGTACATTTACCGGAAGTGAATTTGTTAGTATCCTTATCATTGCATCTTAATGAGGTGTGTCCAAATTTTTGGCATCTATTACACCGCATTGGCTTTTGAATGTAAGGTCGTACTTGAAACAATCTCTATAACATCCGATTTTGACAGTACTTGGAATTTCGCCTGAAGCAAAGGTCAAGAAACACAATCCGGTCTTTGTCTGCGCATTCTTATCTTTCTTGGTCATGCAATTTACGTCCACAACGTTTTGGTCATTCATGGCATCAAGAATTTCGCTTTTCCACGTTCCCAAATCCTGTGAAAGATTACTCCCTTACAGGTATTTGGGCCAACAGGAATAGTTACTTTTACTGTAATGTCATGAATCTGCGTCAGCTTAAGTAAATCGTTAACCTGAGACTTAAATTGCACTTTCACAAGGAGGCTACCATCTCGCAACTTTCGGACAAAATCAAACTGCTTCCCACTTGACCATCAAGGACCTTCTTAATGATAAAGGGGTTGACATTCTGCAAGGATTGATTTTCTTTCATGCAACGGATGTTCACGCACCTTGCGTTCTGGGGAGGGATATTAATGTGTCGTCTGGGTCGGTCATTGGTCGGGGTTCCATTACTGGTCAAAGTGGTCTTAGAAAGGGTCTGGAGTCGTCCTCTCCTCCTTGGGGAGGAGAAGGTAGCTGGGGAATTAATCATACTGGGTGTCGGACCAGGTCCGAACCCTGGGCCAAAGCCCGTTGTCCTGAGGGGACTACCTTTTCCCTTAACTGTTGGATCAACCTAATCCCAATAGCTAAGAGAGGATAAAATAAAACAAGTCTTACTGTTAATCGTCCCTACCCCTTAGTGGAAGCCTGGGCTATGCCCTCCAGTACCAACTAAGGGACTGGAGTTGTATGTAAGGCACCTTTCCACGTCGAACTCCAGTGCGTAGGACGGTAAGTTAATGCCCACCCCCAAGCGAATACAGAGCCTACAAGGAGACTCCCGTAGGCTCAGGGAAAGTCACATACTGAAGCAGGGTACCAGAGGAGAGAAAAGTTGCGCCCAAAGGACGCCCCAGACTACGGGCCTCCTACCCAGGTCACAGCCCGAAGGGCACAATGTTCTGAGGGTGTGTGTGGGGTAGGTAATAAGAGCTGTGGCCCAGTGGGGCCAAGCCTACTTTATCAGGTAGGCTCGTGCCACTTCTGTAAAATAACAAAGCACTGAAGGTGCAGGCAAGGCACTAGAAGTGCAAAAAAGTCTGAAACCAGCGTTTACTCGACTAGTTTACATTACATGAAAACACAGAAACAATAATGCTACAAGACAAGAGGCCCTGAAACCAGGGTGAATATTCCATGCTGAAGTCATTGGAAAAGATGATGATGACTATGGTATTTCTTCTATTGCTGCTGTGTTTTTGAAAAGAGTAAAGAAACAAGGTGTGGATAGTATCTGTAAAGTCCACGTTTTCTACAAAGCACGAGTGCCGAATAACTTGCTTGCTTGCTTGTTGGATTTATTGGCTATCAACCAGCGGCACAGGCCAAGGTTATTAAGCCAATGATTCCATTTTATTTTATCAATCTATAAAAGGTCATAAAGTTTTGTCTCCTTTAAAAAAGTGATTACTTTACTTATTATTTTTTCATTATCAGAAAGTAGATTTTTTATATTCAATTCAATATTTTTAATTTGTAAATAATTTTTTATTTTTTGTCTTTGGTTATTGTATTGATTGCATGTTACAAGTATATGGTTTATTGATAGAATTCTATTGCAGTGTTGGCATTGAGGAGGGAATCTTTTTTCTATGTAGGAGGAGGTGGGTTAGTCTTGTTGTGTTTACCCTGAGGCGTAATAGCACCACCTCCTCCCTTCTGTATTTTCTGTGGGCCAGTCCTACGTTTCTATTTTTCTTTGTTTTGTTGTGCATTGAGGTCGGTCCACTCACTCTGCCACAGAGATGTGATTTTGCTTTTATAAAAGAGACAAAACACCTGAGATCTGTGCGGATAATACCAGGCTCCAGATCGCCAATGACCTGGCTAGTTTCTGTCAGTTTGTTCATTACCATGGAGCTACTCCGAGTGTCCAGGTACCCCATATCAGTTTGATTGATTTATTGGCACTATGCATTTTACGAATGATATTACCTCGTATTTCATTATAGGCTTTCAGTGATTTAATGGCTTTAATTGAACTTAACGAGTCTGAAAAAATGACTATTCTATCGTGGGTCGTCGATAAGGCAAAATCTAAAGCTTTATCTATTGCAAAAAGTTCGGCAAGAAAGATCGATGTATGATTCGGCAATCGAAATCTCAACTGACATTCAGTCGACCATACACCCGCTCCCACACACTCGTCTGTCTTGGACCCGTCGGTATATAAATGAAAAAAGGAAAGATGTTTAATTAGGATCTCTGAACCTCTGGCGTACCTCCACCTCCGACACCGTGGCTTGGGCTGATGGTAGCTGGGCCTACAACAGTAGAAAAATTGGGTGTTTCCCACGGTGCTATATTTGACTGAACCAGGTATCGATGGCGACATTCATACCAGACTTTTTCTGTGAGGTCATGGAGTCTATTGCCCAGCGGCTTCCCGCCGCGATACTGGGGCCCTACCTGCCGGCGCAAAACATCCCTGTTTGGATGTTGGGGCTGCCTGGCTACCTTTGCGGCATAGGTCAGCGCAAGCTGGCCGCGTCAGCACGGAGGGAGGTACTCCCGACTCTACCTCTAGGCGCTCGGTGCAGTGCACCCTGGCGGCTCTCCAAGACAGACGCGTAAACACGCATTCTGCACGACATTCAAACCTTTCAGAGTTGAGCTCGCTGCCGAGCCATACACGATTGACCCATAATCTACTTTAGATCTAATCAGGGATTTATATAACATCAGTAAAGACTTTCTATCAGCTCCCCATTTGTGTCCAGAAATGCACTTTAATAAATTGAGTGCTTTTTGACATTTATTCTTTAATTGACCAATGTGGTCTTTCCAATTCAATCTACTATCAAAGAGTAGTCCAAGAAATCTAGCTGAATTTTGAATAGGTATTGGATGGTTGTCTAGAGTTAGCCTGATGTTGGGCTTTCTCCTATGTGTAAAAACCACGCCAATACTCTTTTTAATGGAAAACTTAAACCCCACTGAGGCTCCCAGTTGTGAATCATATCCAGTGCCAATTGATTCGATTTACGAGAACTCTGCATTATTGCTGGAGTGCCATAATGCACAATCATCGGCGTACAGTGAGTATTTAAGATTCCGAGGAGGAGATGGTAAAATGTCATTTATTACACATAAAAATAATGTGGGAGACAAGACACTTCCTTGTGGGACCCCGTTTGCCTGGACAAAAATGTCCGAGAAAGTGACGTTGTCAGAAAATAATTTGACAGAAAACGTTCTGTCAGAAATGAAATTTTGGATAAAACAAGGCAAGTTTCCACGTAATCCGAAAGCATAAAGTTTTCTGAGTAGGCCATGTCGCCAAGTCATGTCGTAGGCTTTTTCTATGTCTAAGAATACTGATATCAAAAAATGCTTTTTGGCAAATGCCTCATGAATGTGACTTTCCAGTTTTACTAGCTGATCGAGAGTTTGGCGTCCCTTCGGTAGAAGCCGCACTGTTTTCGTCAACTAGTAAATTCCTGGTATTTAAAAATGCAATAGCCTACTATTAACAATTCTTTCCATGACCTTGCATAAGCAACTTGTCAACGCAATTGGGCAGTAAGAGATGGCGGATCTGGGATTTCCCTCCTTCTTCAATATGGGAATGATGTGGGCGAAAAAGTTACGAATTTGGAAAGTCTGGCTCTTCCAAATATCATTGTACACTTCTAGCAACTTAATCATGTCATCATGATTAAGATGCTTTATCATCTCATATCGAATCTCATCAGCCTGGGATGTTCCCTTCATATATTTAGGTCTGACAAGCTTTCTCTATTCATTGTAAAGTGTCTTATTGTAATCAAAATTATTATCTCCTGTGGCAAAGTGAATTACAGCCCGGCTGCTTCCTTGGTGGTCAGGAATGCAGGGTTGTAATTTTCCGAGCTGCTTGTATAAGAGAACTGCCTGGCGATTGTGTTAGCAATGTCTCTAGGTTCATCATAATTAATTCCCTCATAAATAATGTTTCTGATTTTAGTTGATGATTTTTTTCTATTGATTCTATTCACTGTGGACCAAACCTCTGATAACTTTGTGTTGCTGTTAATCGTAGAGACAAAGCTTCGCCAGGAGTCTCTTTTGGCTTGTCTAATTGTTCTACGAGCCCTAGCTCTCGCTTGTTTGTATTTGTGAAAGTTCTCGGTACATATTATGGAAAAGCCTGTAGGCCCTATTTCGTTCACATAGCGTCCTGCGGCAATCTGGTGTCCACCATGGAACTCTATGCTGAACGCTATCTGTCGTTCTAGGTATATGCTATTGCTGCATTTATAATACAATTTTGAACATTGTTTACTTTATCATCAATGGTTTCTCCAACAACTTCGAGCTTGACGCTCCTTGTGAAGGCGACCCAATCTGCTCTTTTTACGTTAAATTTGGGTGCTGAAGGCGTCCTCGTGGTGTCGTATAATATTGAATACAACAGGAAGGTGATCAAAGCTCAACGAGTCGTCATGAAAAGCCAGGGCACTTGGCTGCTAGTGTTGAGGTTCATATAGTCATTAGTTCGCCAAATACCGGTAGTTGATTCGTCATTCATGTTAACGTACCATCATTTAGTTTGAACCAGATCAGAGTCGTTGATCAACTTTGAATCTACTTGTTCACCACCATTCACCTAGAAACCCAATATGGGGATAGTTATTTAAAATCACCTAGAATTAACTTATTATTAAAGACTGTCCTGATGAAAAAAGCCATCATTAGATCAATCTCTTTAATTGTGTATATGCTTCTTTGTTTTTCACAGCTCCAGATAATGTAGTTCACGAATTTTACTAACATGTCGCAACGCAAAGTAGAATTAATCGTCAATGTATTAGTATGGAGATTCTGGTGGATTACAGAGGCGACTCCGCCCATCTCTCTTCCTTCATCTCTTTTTCTACAAGATGGTATTTTGATGATATTATCCTGTCTATATTTGTCGCTTAAAATGGTTTTCGGGAACATAATATCTGGAGCATAGGATTGCGCTAATAATTCATATTACTTTATCCAAGATTCTGACAGTCCATTGTATACTGCACATGCTGTGATTATGTCGCTGGGGTTTGAAGCGCCTTGTCCAGTATTTGTTTTTCTTTTTGGGAGAGGTGTTTCTCTTCGTTTCGAGGCCTTCTTAAATTTTTAGACAGAATTTAGTGGCTCTGCTCCCTCCATCAGAGAGACGCTCAAGAGGATGATCTGCTCTATGACAGAACTACCACCACCAGACGAAGTTCTGCGGGGGTCGCCTGACGAGAAGCGCCGCGCGATCCGGATTGTGATTTGGT
Source organism: Penaeus japonicus (assembly GCA_017312705.2). Taxonomy (NCBI): domain Eukaryota; kingdom Metazoa; phylum Arthropoda; class Malacostraca; order Decapoda; family Penaeidae; genus Penaeus; species Penaeus japonicus. Next base: position 135,354 of record BOPN01001594.1, read on the forward strand.
ATCGACCTCCTTAAGATGCTGTTTTTTGCTGGGTTTGATTCAGCAATTTCTTTGTCTGTCTTATTCAATTCTTTAATCTGATTCATTAAGTCCTTTACCGTTTCTTTCAATTCTGCAATTTCCTGATCCTTAACTGCGAGCTGCTGATTAACACTGCTTGCACTGGAAACAGTGTTAGTTACTGCTGAGGCGTAAGAAGTATTGGGTTTGCTTGTCAAACCTTCCACTTTCTTCTTGGCCTCACGGTAGCTAACATCGTGTTCTCTCATGTATGCTAATGTCTCAGTCTCCTTCAGGCTACTGCATTCAGCAGAGCCTGACTGATGGGGACCTCCACAGTTAGCACACTTGAGTGTCTTTTCCTTGCATTCAGTGGTATCGCGGATCTCCAGTACATTTACCGCAAGTGAATTTGTTAGTATCCTTATCATTGCATCTTAATGAGGTGTGTCCAAATTTTTGGCATCTATTACACCGCATTGGCTTTAGCCGTAAGGTCGTACTTGAACAATCTCATATCCGATTTTGACAGTACTTGGAATTTTATTTGAAGCAAAGGTCAAGAAACACAATCCGGTCTTTGTTCGCGCATTCCCATCTTTCTTGGTCATGCAATTTACGTCCACAACGTTTTGGTCATTCATGGCATCAAGAATTTCGCTTTCTTCCATTGTCCTCAAATCCCTGTGAAAGATTACTCCCTTACAGGTATTTGGGCCAACAGGAATATTTACTTTTACTGTAATGTCAAGGAATCTGCGTCAGCTTAAGTAAATCGTTAACCTGAGACTTAAATTGCACTTTCACAAGGAGGAGGTTACCATCTCGCAACTTTCGGACAAAATCAAAACTGCCTCCCACTTGACCATCAAGGACCTTCTTAATGATAAAGGGGTTGACATTCTGCAAGGATTGATTTTCTTTCATGCAACGGATGTTCACGCACTCATGCTCTGGGGAGGGATATTAATGTGTCGTCTGGGTCGGTCATTGGTCGGGGTTCCATTACTGGTCAAAGTGGTCTTAGAAAGGGTCTGAGTCGCCCCTCCTCCTTGGGGAGGAGGAAGGGTAGCCGGGGAATCAATCATACTGGGTGTCGGACCAGGTCCGAACCCTGGGCCAAAGCCCGTTGTCCTGAGGGGACTACCTTTTCCCTTAACTGTTGGATCAACCTAATCCCAATAGCTAAGAGAGGATAAAATAAAACAAGTCTTACTGTTAATCGTCCTCACCCCCCCTTAGTGGAAGCCTGGTTGCGTTCTCCAGTACCAACTAAGGGATCGGAGTTGTATGTAAGGCACCTTCCTACCGCCGAACCTGCCTAGTGCGAGGGACGGTAAGTTAATGCCCACCCCCCAAGCGAATACAGGAGCTCACAAGGAGACTCCCGTAGGCTCAGGAAAGTCACACAGAAATATGGAAAAAATTTAGGAGGAGAGAAAAGTTGCGCCCAAAGGACGCCCCAGACTACTGGGCCTCCCTACCCAGGGGTCACAGCCCGTAAGGGCTACCCTGGGGTAGAAGAGAGCTGCGGGTCTGGGGTGGGGGCTGACTACTCTACTGTAGTCTCGTGCTACCTTCAAAAACAAAGCACTGAAGGTGCAGGCAAGGCACTAAAAGTGCAAAGAGTCTGAAAACAGCGTTTACTCGACTAGTTTACGCTACGAAAACACAGAAACAATAATGCCAAGCAAGACAAGAGGCCCCGAAACCAGGGTAGCTCCTGTGTCACAAGACTTAGGGTTTATTGCTGCTGCGTTTTTTATAAAGAAACAAGGTGTGAGGCATTCAAAGTCTCATACACGAGTGTGCCGAATAACTTGCTTGCTTGTTGGATTTATTGGCTATCAACCAATATGTTTTTTCAATGTAGGGAGTGAGGTGGGTAAGTCTTGTGGCATTGACCCTGATTCGGGCCAACACCACCTCCTCCCTTCTGTTTCTTCTGTGGGCTGTGTTCCACATTTCGATTTCTTCTTTGTTTTTGTTGGTTATTGTGAGGTCGGTCCACTCACTCTGCCACAGGAGATGGATTTTTGCTTTTATAAAAGAGACAAAACACCTGAGATCTGTGTGGATAATACCAGGCTCCAGATCGCCAGTCGACCCGGCTAGTTTGTCAGCCTGTTCATTACCATGGATACCCGAGTGTCCAGGTACCCATATCAGTTTGATTGATTTATTGGCACTATGCATTTTACGAATGATATTACCCTGTATTTCATTATAGGTGGTTTCTAGTGATTTAATGGCTTTAATTGAACTTAACGAGTCTGAAAAAATGACTATTCTATCGTGGGTCGTCGATAGGGCAAAATCTAGAGCTTTATCTATTGCAAAAAGTTCGGCAAGAAAGATCGATGTATGATTCGGCAATCGAAATCTCAACTGACATTCAGTCGACCATACACCCGCTCCCACACACTCGTCTGTCTTGGACCCGTCGGTATATAAATGAAAAAAGGAAAGATGTTTAATTAAGATCTCTCTGAACCTCTGGCGTACCTCCACCTCCGACACCGTGGCTTTGGCTGATGGTAGCCAGTCTACAACGGTAGAAAAATTGGGTGTTTCCCACGGTGCTATATTTGACTGAACCAGGGTATCGATGGTAGAGAGATCTATACCGACTTTATCTGTGAGGTCATAGAGTCTATTGCCCAGCGGCTTCCCGCCGCGATACTGGGGCCCTACCTGCCGGCGCAAAACATCCCTGTTTGGATGTTGGGGCTGCCTGGCTACCTTTGCGGCATAGGTCAGCGCAAGCTGGCCGCGTCTAAGACGGAGGGGAGGTACTCCCGACTCTACCTCTAGGCGCTCAGTGCGAGTGCACATAAGGGCTCCAAGACAGACTCGTAAACACGCATTCTGTACTACATTCAAACCTTTCAGAGTTGAGCTCGTTGCCGAGCCATACACGATTGACCCATAATCTACTTTAGACCTAATCAGGGATTTATATAACATCAGTAAAGACTTTCTATCAGCTCCCCATTTGTGTCCAGAAATGCACTTTAATAAATTAAGTGCTTTTTGACATTTATTCTTTAACTGACCAATGTGGTCTTTCCAATTTAATCTACTATCAAAGAGTAGTCCAAGAAATCTAGCTGAATTTTGAATAGGTATTGGATGGTTGTCTAGAGTTAGCCTGATGTTGGGCTTTCTCCTATGTGAAAAAACCACGCTAATACTTTTTAATGGAAAACTTAAAACCCCTGGAGGCTCCCAGCTATGAATCATATCCAGTGCCAATTGGATCCGATTTGCCGAGAACTCTGCATTATTGCTTGAGTGCCATAATGCACAATCATCGGCATGAGTATTTAAGATTCCGAGGAGATGGTAAAATGTCATTTATTACACATAAAATAATGTTGAGACAAGACACTTCCTTGTGGACCCCGTTTGCCTGGACAAAAATGTCCGAGAAAGTGACGTTGTCAGAAAATAATTTGACAGAAAACGTTCTGTCAGAAATGAAATTTTGGATGAAACAAGGCAAGTTTCCACGTAATCCGAAAGCATAAAGTTTTTTGAGTAGGCCATGTCGCCAAGTCATGTCGTAGGCTTTTTCTATGTCTAAGAATACTGATATCAAAAAATGCTTTTTGGCAAATGCCTCATGAATGTGATTCTTCTCTGAAGTTTTATTAGCTGATCGAGAGTTTGGCGTCCCTTTCGGAAGCCGCACTGCTCGTCAACTAGTAAATTCCTGGTATTTAAAAAATGCAATAGCTTACTATTAACAATTCTTCCTACGACCTTGCATAAGCAACTTGTCAACGCAATTGGGCGGTAAGAGATGGCGGATCTGGGATTTCCCCTCCTTTCAATATGGGAATGATGTGGGCGAAGTGCCATGAATTTGGAAAAGTCTGGCTTTTCCAAATATCATTGTACACCAAATCCTAATCATGTCATCAGCATTAAGATGCTTTATCATCTCATATCGAATCTCATCGGGGCCTGGGGATGTTCCTCTACAGGCTTCTAGGGCTCGGACAAGCTCATTCATTGTTAGATCTTTATTGTGACCAAAAATATCTCCTGTGGCAAAGTGAATTGGTTGCAGCCCGGCTGCTTCCTTGGTGGTCAGGAATGCAGGGTTGTAATTTTCCGAGCTGCTTGTATAAGAGAACTGCCTGGCGATTGTGTTAGCAATGTCTCTAGGTTCATCATAATTATTTCCCTCATGTAAGATGTTTCTGATTTTTATTGATTGTTTTTTTCTATTGATTTTATTGACTGTGGACCAAACCTCTGAAATTTTAGTATTGCTGTTTATCGTAGAGACAAAGCTTCGCCAGAGCCCTTGGCTTGTCTGATTGTTCTACGAGCCCTAGCTCTCGCTTGTTTGTATTTGCGAAAGTTCTCATTTGTGATATTATTATGGAAAAGCCTGTAGGCCCTATTTCGTTCACATAGCGCCCTGCGGCAATCTGGTGTCCACCATGGAACTCTATGCTTAACGCTATCTGTCGAAGTCTTAGGTATGGTTGCCATTGCTGCATTTATAATACAATTTTGAACACTGTTTACTTTATCATCAATGGTTTCTCCAACAACTTCGAGCTTTTGATCGCTTCCAGAAGGCGACTCAATCTGCTCTTTACGTTAAATTTGGGTGCTGAAGGCTACCGAGGTGTCGCATGAATATTGAATACAAATAGGAAGGTGATCGCTTCCCAACGAGTCGTCAATGGTGTGCCACAGGCACTTGGCTGCTAGTGTTGAGGAAACCAGTGATAGGTCAATAAAGCTCAAATTACCGGTATTATCGTCTATTCGCGTTGGACTACCATCATTTAGAAGAACCAGATCAGAGTCGTTGATCAACTTAACTACTTGCTCGGCACTTCTACCATTCACCCTCGCGAGGGAACCCCATGGTGTATGACGAGCATTAAAATCACCTAGAATTAATTTATTGTTTGGCAGACTGAAAAAAAAAAAAAAAAGCTCATCATAGATTAATCTTTTATCAGGTGGACAGTAAGCTGAGCATATAGTCAGATACGTGTTATTGAATTTTACTTTGCATGCGACGTGTTCCAAAGTAGAATTAATCGTCACTTCAATGAAAGGGAGATTCTGGTGGATGTACATGGCGACTCCGCCTCCACCCCTTCCCTCTCGGTCTTTTCTACAAAGATGGTAGTTTTTTAGCGATACGACCTCGTCAGAGACTTGGTCGTTTAAATGGCTTTCTTGTAGTACGATAATATCGGGAGCATAGGACGAGGCTAATAATCTAAGAGAGTTTAATTTTGATCTAAGACTTCGACAGTTCCATTGTATAATGGTATACGCGTGGATTACGTTTTATGGGGTTTGGAAGTGCCTTGTCCGGTGGTTTTTATTTTCTTTTTTTGGGAGGGAGGCGCCTCCTCCTCTCCCTCGCTTCCCGAGGGCCTCTCTCGGGAATTTTTGGAGACAGTAGTCTCCATGGCCTGCTCCCCTCCACCAGAGAGACGCCCGGCGGAGGACGATCTGCTCTTACGAGCAGAACTACCACCAGACGAAGTTCTAGTGGGGGTCGCCTGGACTAGAAGGTGCGATCCAGATTGTGATTTGGTATCGACCTCCTTAAGATGCTGTTTTTGCTGGGTTGATTCAGCAATTTCTTTAATTGTCTTGTTCAATTCTTTAATCTGATTCATCAAGTCCCTTACTGTTTCTTTCAAATCGGAAATTTCCTTGTCTTTAACTGCGAGCTGTGCTGATCAACACTGATTGCACTGGAAACATTGTTAGTTACTGCTGAGGCGTAAGAAGTATTGGGTTTGCTTGTCAAACCTTCCACTTTCTTTTTGGCCTCACGGTAGCTAACATCGTAAGCTCTTCATACATGCTAATACTTAGTTTTCAGGCTACTGCACTCAGCAGAGCCTGACTGATGGGGACCTCCACAGTTAGCACACTTGAGTGTCTTTTCCGTGCATTCAGTGGTATCGTGATCTCCAGTACATTTACCGCAAGTGAATTTGTTACTGTCCTTATCCATGCATCTTAATGAGGTGTGTCCAAATTTTTGGCATCTATTACACCGCATTGGCTTTTGAATATAAGGTCTTACTTGAACAATCTCATATCCGATTTTAACTGTACTAGGAATTTTTGTAGAAGAAAAAGTCAAGAAACACAATCCGGTCTTTGTTCGCATTCCCCATCTTTCTTCTTTGACATACAATTTACGTCAACTACGCTCTGGTCTTTCATGGCATCAAGAATTTCACTTTCTTCCATTGTCCTCAAATCCCTGTGAAAGATTACTCCCTTACAGGTATTTGGGCCAACAGGAATAGTTACTTTTACGCTGAGGTCATGAATTTGCGTCAGTTTAAGCAAATCCTTAATCTGAGACTTAAATTGTACTTTAACAAGGAGGCTGCCATCTCGCAATTTTCGGACAAAATCAAACCCGCCTTCCACTTGACCATCAAGGACCTTCTTGATGATAAAGGGGTTGACATTCTGCAAGGATTGATTTTCATTCATGCATCGGATGTTCAATGAGCATCTTGCGTTCTGGGGGAGGGATATCAATGTGTCGTCTGGGTCGGTCATTGGTCGGGGTTCCATTATTAGTCTTAGTGGTCTTAGAGGAGTTCTGAGTCGCCCCTCCTCCTTGGGGAGGAGGAAGGGTAGCCGGGGAGTCAATCATACTGGGTATCGGACCAGGTCCGAACCCTGGGCCAAAGCCCGTTGTCCTGAGGGGACTACCTTTTCCCTTAACTGTTGGATCAACCTAATCCCAATAGCTAAGAGAGGATAAAATAAAACAAGTCTTTCAGTTAATCGTCCTCACCCCCCCTTAGTGGAAGCCTGGTTGCGTTCTCCAGTACCAACTAAGGGATCGGAGTTGTATGTAAGGCACCTTCCTACCGCCGAACCTGCCTAGTGCGAGGGACGGTAAGTTAATGCCCACCCCCCAAGCGAATACAGGAGCTCACAAGGAGACTCCCGTAGGCTCAGGAAAGTCACACAGAAATATGGAAAAAATTTAGGAGGAGAGAAAAGTTGCGCCCAAAGGACGCCCCAGACTACTGGGCCTCCCTACCCAGGGGTCACAGCCCGTAAGGGCTACCCTGAGGTAGAAGAGAGCTGCGGGTCTGGGGTGGGGGCTGTCTACTCTACTGTAGGCTCGTGCTACCTTCAAATAACAAAGCACTGAAGGTGCAGGCAAGGCACTAGAAGTGCAAAAAAGTCTGAAACCAGCGTTTACTCGACTAGTTTACGCTACGAAAACACAGAAACAATAATGCCAAGCAAGACAAGAGGCCCCGAAACCAGGGTAGCTCCTGTGTCACAAGACTTATGGTTTATTGCTGCTGCGTTTTTTATAAAGAAAACAAGGTGTGAGGCATTCAAAGTCTCATACACGAGTGTGGCCGAATACTTGCTTGCTTGTTGGATTTATTGGCTATCAACCAGCGGCACAGGCCAAGGTTATTAAGCCAATGATTCCATTTTATTTTATCAATCTATATAAGGTCATAAAGTTTTGTCTCCTTTAGAAAAGTGATTACTTTACTGATTATTTTTTCATTATCAGATAGTAGATTTTTTATATTGATTTCTATATTTTTAATTTGTAAGTAATTCTTTATTTTTTGTCTTTGGTTATTGAATTTGTTGCATGTGGTTAATATATGTTTTATGGACATTGTGGTATTGCACTGCTGGCACTGTGGAGGGAAGTTTTTTTCCATATAGGGAGTGAGGTGTGTCAATCTTGTAGCGTTGACCCTTATTCGGGCCAACACCACCTCCTCCCTTCTATTTTTTCTGTAGGATGTATCCCACTGTTCTATTGTGGGTTTGTTTTTATTGTAGATTGTGAGGTCGGTCCACTCACTCTGCCACAGGAGATGGATTTTTGCTTTTATAAAAGAGACAAAACACCTGAGATCTGTGTGGATAATACCAGGCTCCAGATCGCCAGCTCTAATCTCGGCTAGTTTGTCAGCTCAGCTCATTACCATGGATACCCGAGTGTCCAGGTACCCATATCAGTTTGATTGATTTATTGGCACTATGCATTTTACGAATGATATTACCCTGTATTTCATTATAGGTGGTTTCTAGTGATTTAATGGCTTTAATTGAACTTAACGAGTCTGAAAAAATGACTATTCTATCGTGGGTCGTCGATAGGGCAAAATCTAAAGCTTTATCTATTGCAAAAAGTTCGGCAAGAAAGATCGATGTATGATCGGGTAATCGAAATTCAACTGACATTCAGTCGACCATACACCCGCTCCCACACACTCGTCTGTCTTGGACCCGTCGGTATATAAATGAAAAAAGGAAAGATGTTTAATTTTAGGATTCTCTGAACTCTGGCGTACTCTCCACCTCCGACACTGTAGCTTTGGCTGATGGTAGCCAGTCACAACAGTAGAAAAATTGGGTGCTCTACGGTGTTATATTTGACTGAACCAGGGTATCGATGGTAGAGAGATCTATACCGACTTTTTCTGTGAGGTCATGGAGTCTATTGCCCAGCGGCTTCCCGCCGCGATACGGGGGCCCTACCTGCATGAGCAACACCTCTGCTGGGGATGTTGGGGCTGCCTGGCTACCTTTGCGGCATAGGTCAGCGCAAGCTGGGCTGCGTCTAAGACTTGGAGGGGAGGTACTCCCCGACTCTACCTCTAGGCGTCAGCAGTGCACTTAAGGGTTCCAAGACAGACGCGTAAACACGCATTCTGCACAACATTCAAACCTTTCAGAGTTGAGCTCGTTGCCGAGCCATACACGATTGACCCATAATCTACTTTAGATCTAATCAGGGATTTATATAACATCAGTAAGGACTTTCTATCAGCTCCCCATTTGTGTCCAGAAATGCACTTTAATAAATTGAGTGCTTTTTGACATTTATTCTTTAATTGACCAATGTGGTCTTTCCAATTCAATCTACTATCAAAGAGTAGTCCAAGAAATCTAGCTGAATTTTGAATAGGTATTGGATGGTTGGAATTAGAGTTAGCCTGATGTTGGGCTTTCTCCTATGTGTAAAAACCACGCCATTACTCTTTTAATGGAAAACTTAAAACCCCACTGGAGGCCCCGGTTATGAATCATATCCAGTGCCAATTGATACCTGATTTGCCGAGAACTCTGCATTATTGCTGGAGTGCCATAATGCACAATCATCGGCGTACAGTGAGTATTTAAGATTCTGAGGAGGAGATGGTAAAATGTCATTTATCATACATAAAAATACGTGGGAGACAAGACACTTCCTTGTGGGACCCCGTTTGCCTGGACAAAAATGTCCGAGAAAGTGACGTTGTCAGAGAATAATTTGACAGAAAACGTTCTGTCAGAAATGAAATTTTGTATAAAACAAGGCAAGTTTCCACGTAATCCGAAAGCATAAAGTTTTCTGAGTAGGCCATGTCGCCAAGTCATGTCGTAGGCTTTTTCTATGTCTAAGAATACTGATATCAAAAAATGCTTTTTGGCAAATGCCTCATGAATGTGACTTTCCAGTTTTACTAGCTGATCGAGAGTTTGGCGTCCCTTTCGGAAGCCGCACTGCTCGTCAACTAGTAAATTTCTGGTATTTAAAAAATGCAATAGCCTACTATTAACAATTCTTTCCATGACCTTGCATAAGCAACTTGTCAACGCAATTGGGCGGTAAGAGATGGCGGATTCGATTTCCCCCTCCTTTCAATATGGGAATGATGTGGGCGAGTAAGCGCGAATTTGGAAAAAGTCTGGCTTTTCCAAATATCATTAGACACTTTCAGCAACTTAATCATGTCATCATGATTAAGATGCTTTATCATCTCATATCGAATCTCATCGGGGCCTGGGGATGTTCCTCTACAGGCTTCTAGGGCTCGGACAAGCTCATTCATTGTTAGATCTTTATTGTAATCAAAAATATCTCCTGTGGCAAAGTGAATTGGTTGCAGCTCGGCTGCTTCCTTGGTGGTCAGGAATGCAGGGTTGTAATTTTCCGAGCTGCTTGTATAAGAGAACTGCCTGGCGATTGTGTTAGCAATGTCTCTAGGTTCATCATAATTACTTCCCTCGTGAATAATATTTCTGATCTTATTTGATGACTTTTTTCTATTGATTCTATTTACTGTGGACCAAACCTCTGATAACTTGGTATTACTATTTATTGTAGAGACAAAGCTTCGCCAGGAGTCTCTTTTGGCTTGTCTGATTGTTCTACGAGCCCTAGCTCTCGCTTGTTTGTAATTGCGAAAGTTCTCGTTGGTAATATTATTATGGAAAAGCCTGTAGGCCCTATTTCGTTCACATAGCGCCCTGCGGCAATCTGGTGTCCACCATGGAACTCTATGCTTAACGCTATCTGTCGAAGTCTTAGGTATGGTTGCCATTGCTGCATTTATAATACAATTTTGAACACTGTTTACTTTATCATCAATGGTTTCTCCAACAACTTCGAGCTTGACGCTCCTTGTGAAGGCGACCCAATCTGCTCTTTTTACGTTAAATTTGGGTGCTGAAGGCGTCCTCGAGGTGTCGCATGAATATTGAATACAAATAGGAAGGTGATCGCTTCCCAACGAGTCGTCAATGGTGTGCCACAGGCACTTGGCTGCTAGTGTTGAGGAAACCAGTGATAGGTCAATAAAGCTCAAATTACCGGTATTATCGTCTATTCGCGTTGGACTACCATCATTTAGAAGAACTAGATCAGAGTCGTTGATCAACTTAACTACTTGCTCACCTCTACCATTCACCCAATAGCCAACCCCATGATGTATGACGAGCATTAAAATCACCTAGAATTAATTTATTGTTTGGCAGACTGTCCTGAATAGCAAAAAGCTCATCATAGATTAATCTTTTATCAGGTGGACAGTAAGCTGAGCATATAGTCAGATACGTGTTATTGAATTTTACTTTGCATGCGACGTGTTCCAAAGTAGAATTAATCGTCACTTCAATGAAAGGGAGATTCTGGTGGATGTACATGGCGACTCCGCCCCCCACCCCTTCCCTCTCGGTCTTTTCTACAAAGATGGTAGTTTTTTAGCGATACGACCTCGTCAGAGACTTGGTCGTTTAAATGGCTTTCAGGTATGATAATATCGGGAGCATAGGACGAGGCTAATAATCTAAGAGAGTTTAATTTTGATCTAAGACTTCGACAGTTCCATTGTATAATGGTATACGCGCGGATTACGTTTTATGGGGTTTGGAAGTGCCTTGTCCGGTGGTTTTTATTTTCTTTTTTTTGGGAGGGAGGCGCCTCCTCCTCTCCCTCGCTTCCCGAGGGCCTCTCTCGGGAATTTTTGAAGACAGTAGTCTCTATGGCCTGCTCCTCCACCAGAGAGACGCCCGCGAGGGACGATCTGCTCTTACGAGCAGAACTTACCACCAGAAGTTCTAGTGGGGTCGCTCTGGACGAGAAGGTGCGATCCGGATTGTGATTTGGTATCGACCTCCTTAAGATGCTGTTTTTTAAGGGGCTGATTCAGCAATTTCTTTAATTGTCTTATTCAATTCTTTGATCTGATTCATTAAGTCCCTTACCGTTTCCTTTAATTCTGCAATTTCCTGATCTGTAACTGCGACAGTTGATTAACACTGCTTGCACTGGAAACAGTGTTAGTTACTGCTGAGGCGTAAGAAGTATTGGGTTTGTTTGTCAAACCTTCCACTTTCTTCTTGGCCTCACGGTAGCTAACATCGTAACATGTATGCTAATGTCTCAGTCTCCTTCTTCAGGCTACTGCAATCAGCAGAGCCTGACTGATGGGGACCTCCACAGTTAGCACACTTGAGTGTCTTTTCCGTGCATTCAGTGGTATCGTGATCTCCAGTACATTTACCGCAAGTGAATTTGTTAGTATCCTTATCATTGCATCTTAATGAGGTGTGTCCAAATTTTTGGCATCTATTACACCGCATTGGCTTTTGAATGTAAGGTCGTACTTGAACAATCTCATATCCGATTTTGACAGTACTTGGAATTTTATTTGAAGCAAAGGTCAAGAAACACAATCCGGTCTTTGTTCGCGCATTCCCATCTTTCTTGGTCATGCAATTTACGTCCACAACGTTTTGGTCATTCATGGCATCAAGAATTTTCGCTTCCATTTGTCCTCAATCCCTGTGAAAGATTACCCCTTTACAGGTATTTAGGCCAACAGGAATAGTTACTTTTACTGTAATGTCAAGGAATCTGCGTCAGCTTAAGTAAATCGTTAACCTGAGACTTAAATTGTAATTTCTTCACAAGGAGGCTACCATCTCTAAACTTTCGACAAAATCAAAACTGCCTCCCACTTGACCATCAAGGACCTTCTTAATGATAAAGGGGTTGACATTCTGCAAGGATTGGATTTTCTTCATGCAACGGATGTTCAATACACCTGGGCGTTTCTGGGGGAGGGATATTAATGTGTCGTCTGGGTCGGTCATTGGTCGGGGTTCCATTACTGGTCAAAGTGGTCTTAGAAAGGGTCTGAGTCGCCCCTCCTCCTTGGGGAGGAGGAAGGGTAGCCGGGGAATCAATCATACTGGGTGTCGGACCAGGTCCGAACCCTGGGCCAAAGCCCGTTGTCCTGAGGGGACTACCTTTTCCCTTAACTGTTGGATCAACCTAATCCCAATAGCTAAGAGAGGATAAAATAAAACAAGTCTTTCTGTTAAGCGTCCTCACCCCCCCTTAGTGGAAGCCTGGTTGCGTTCTACCAACTAAGGGATCGGAGTTGTGTGTAAGACACCTTCCAACCGCCGAACCTGCCTAGTGCGAGGGACGGTAAGTTGGTGCCCACCCCCCAAGCGAATACAGGAGCTCACAAGGAGACTCCCGTAGGCTCAGGAAAGTCACACAGAAGAATAGAAAAAATTCAGGGAGAGAGAAAAGTTGCGCCCAAAGGACGCCCCAGACTACTGGGCCTCCCTACCCAGGGGTCAGCCCGTAAGGGCTACCCTGTGGTAGAAGAGAGCTGCGGGTCTGGGGTGGGGGCTGACTACTCCTACTTGTAGTCTCGTGTCACCTTCAAAATAAAGCACTGAAGGTGCAGGCAAAGCAGAGAAAACTGTAAATACAGTACTTTACTTTATTCTTTTACTTTAGATAACAAAGAAACAACAAGATCTAGCGAGACTAGAAGCCCTGAGACAGGGTAGTTCCAGTGGCACCAGATATTTTGCTTATTGCTTCTATGTTTTTAAGAGCAGTGTGAGGCCAACAAAGTCTCATACACGAGGTGCCGAATAACGCCCCGCAGGGGGTTTTATGCCCTTCTTTCCAGGGAGGGAGCATGTGGTAGGCCCTCCTTCCAGGGAGGGAGCGAGTAGTAGGCCCTCCAGGGCAACGCCATCTCTTGGCGCCGCTTCCCCCTCGTGGCGACAAAGGGGACACTCGTGCATTGGTCCTGGAGGGATGGCTGGGGCGAAGCACATCACTACAACTCCTCCCCCTCGAAGTTCACAGGCCGCATTGCCAAGGCCTGTGGACTAAACCATAAAACTGCAAGAAAATAAAAAGGGGTTTTAATGCAGAGCATAGATAAAAATCACCATCCAGGCAAAAGAATGAATGTAAAATATGGAAAAGGGAGAGAACCACGACCTTAAATAAAAATCAGCCAACATTAAAAAAATAAATTATCAAAATACAAAAACAGATAAAACTAAAAACTGGCTGAACCCAACATCAAAATACCCAAACCTAAAACATCAAACTTAAAATTAACCTTAAAATTAAACCAAGTAAAATGAGCCATCAAAAGAAATCGAGACAGGGATAACCCACTCTAAGTTTCTACACGGCGAAACCAAACCCTTCCTTAAAAAGAGGACATAACCAGGGATACCACAGAAGGTCAATACCTACATTAGGTTGTGGACGCGCTTACTCCCGGTTACTCGTACCGGGGACAGTCGGATCCTCGGTTCCATCGTCCACCTCAGCCTCGGGGAAGAACTCTAGCTCTTCTTGGACCACGTACCGCTTCATCTGGTTACAGTGGTAACCCTTCTCTCGGTAAGGCGGCTGCGTCGACTGGCAGATGAAGGTGACAGGGCCTACCTGCTTCTTCACCCGCAGAGGGCCACTCCACCGGGAACCAAGAGCTCGGCCTGCAACTCCTATCCTGCGGGCGTACTCTCTGACGAGGACAAGATCACCCTCTGCTGGCGTGAACTTCTGCCGCACTCTCCGGTTGTAGTCCTCGGCCCATATCGACTGTGCGCGACGGGCCGTTTCCACTGCAACCGCTCGAGCCTCCTTGAGCCTTTCGCGGAACCGTTGAGCGGATCCTTCATCAACCTCCTGCCGGTTCGTCAGCCCTACAGGGAAATAACCATCCTTCCCTATCATGAGGTACAACGGCGGCTGTCCGGTACTCCTGTGTACCGCCGTGTTCAGGGCGAGACGTACGTACGGAAGGAGCTCATCCCATTCGTCCGGGTGGTCTCCTACCAGGGTAGCCAGGGCATCCTTTATAACCCTGTTACTCCTTTCTACCATACCATTAGCCTGTGGGTGGAAAGCTGTGGTATATCCCAACTTTATCTTCAACATTTCACATACCTGGGAAAATAGACGGTTTTTAAATTCACCCCCAGAATCCGTTACTAGAATATTAGGAGGTCCAAAAAGAGTCACATATTTCTCCACAAATGCATTAGCCACTGTTTCTGCATCCTTGTTCTTCAAAGGTATCAACTGCAAATACCTGGTAAGATGTTCTACGATGACCAGAACGTAGCGGTAACCATTCAGAGATCCTTGCAAATCTAGAAGATCTGCCGACACCCTCTCCATAACCTGTGTCACCTCTGGGGCTGAACTTAATTTAGCCCTTCGCACCGCAACTCCTTTTCGCCGTTGACATTGGGGGCATGCTGCTACGAACCTCTTGACGCCCATCAACATCTGAGGAAAGTAATACTGGTCTCTCAGACGCGTGTAAGTCCTATAGACTCCAGGGTGGGCTGCTGTTGGTTCGCTATGCACTGATCTTATTGCCTCATCCCTCATGGTGCGAGGGATCACTAGCTGCTGGATCACACGGTCTGGAAGGTGACGTAAATGGTACAACAGGCCATCGCTTACCTCGAATTCTTCTAAAGGAAAGGGTGTTCTTCGTCGGGGCAGTCTTTGTTCCTGGAGGTACTGGATGATCTCAGTCCATAGGGGGTCCTTCTGTTGCTCTTCGGCAATCTTAAGTCCATGACAAGAGATGTTGCCGCTACTGCTCTGCTTAGGAGGTCAGGTACATGATGGGAAGCACCTGGTTTGTACCGAAGATCGTACTGGTAGAAGGAGAGTTCGTGGGACCATCTTGTCATCCTGATTGATTTAGTGACCTGTTTAAATACATATACTAGAGGCCGGTGGTCAGTATAAATCACAAATGCCTTGCCATAAAGATATGGATCAAAGTTTCTGACAGCTTCGACAACTGCCAGGGCCTCAATATCAATCACTGGATATCTCCTTTCTACCTCCCTAAGCTTCCGTGAAAAGTAGGCAACAGCATGAGGGACCCCTTCCCCATCTCGCTGCATAAGACATGCTCCGATGGCTACCTGTGACGCATCGGAATGCACCTCAAAGGGACGGTTAAAGTCGGGTTTCCGGAGGACTGGTGCCGACATCAGCCGTCGCTGCAGCTCCTCAAATGCCTGATGTTTCCTTTTCCACCGAAATGACCTTCCTTCCTGGTTAAAGAGGTGAGGGCGTGGCTATCATGGCATAATTTGGGATATGCTTTCTGAAAAATCCTGTACAGCCCAAAAACTGTCTGACTCCTTTCACATTCTGAGGGGGCCTCATGGTCTTAATGGCCTCTACCTTTGTGTCTGGTTGTATCCCTTCCTGGGTTATGAGATATCCCAGGAATCTAAACTCATGAGTGGCAAAGGAGGACTTACCGACATTTAGGCAGAAGCCAGCCTTACTGAGAAGGTCTAAAGTTTCTTCCAGATGCTCGAGATGTTCATCAAACGAACGGGAGTAAACCACCACGTCATCCAGGTATGCTAGCACATGCCTCCTCAAGCACCGGAGCCAATACCGTGTTGATGGCCCCTGGAAGGTGGATGGGGCCGTGGTGAGTCCAAAAGGAAGCCTGGCAAACTGGAAAGTCGGTGGCCATCTGAAAAATGCCGTTTTAGGCCTATCCTCTGGATCTACTTCCACTGTCCAGTAAGCAGAGCGGGCATCAAGGGCAGTGAACCACTCAGTGTTATGGAGTTCATCAATGGTCTGGTCTATACGGGGCATTGGATATGCATCCCCAATCGTTACTTTGTTCAGGTTCCTAAAGTCAATGCAGAACCTTACCTGCCCATCCTTTTTCCTGACCAGAACCACGGGGGACAACCAAGGAGAAGACATTCCCTTGCCCCAAAGTAAAATCCCGATTGAATCCATGGTAACGTGAATCCTTGTCCTGTGTAGGGGTAGGCTGCCACCAGCTGATAAGGGATCAGAGGGGTCTCACTGGAGGTTACTATCTTATGGGAAATACCTGGCACCTTCCCCAGTGGAGCTCCTTCCTTAAATAAATTGGGAAATTTGTTTAAAACAGAGAACAATTGATATCTTTGTTCAATCGTAAGATGGTTTACCTTCTCCTTCGGTATGTCGAAGCTAGCTTCCGTCTCATTCACAGTGAACGTTTCGAAATTGACTTCAGGGAAGACGGTGTATTGGTCCTCAGTGTAGCCGAAATCTTGGGTCCCATAGAAGTCATCGAAATCGTCGATGAATTCCTCTGTAACACTTAGAGAATCCCCATCATTATCCTCCCTGCTAGTGGGCACAACGTTCTCAGGAGGCACTTCCCTCGACGCAGAGTCTTGGTGAAAAGTTTGTTCTACTGGTTCAACTCTTGCAATAACCATACCCCCCTTAAGTGTCACTGGCTTTGGTCCATCATTCACTACCCACACATTAACCATGTTCGTTTTTACAGTCACCACGGTCCTAGGCACTAAAACACGATCAGTAATTCCACAGATACATACCTCCGGATGCCTGGTTCCATTCTGCACTTGTCCATGTATAAAAACACCACTATGGGGAGGGCACTGCACTGTCTTCTGAACCACAACACTGTTTTCTACCTCACCCATGTTGCACGTCCGTCCACCTGAACCAGGTTTTTCTCTTCCGGGGATGGTCTTATTAATCACCTGCACCTCCCTTGAGGCGGCATCGGAGTATGTGAGCGGCACCTTCACGCCATTAAACACCATATATTTTCTAAGGGGTGAGTTATAAGAAATTAAACGGAAGTTGAATCTTCGGAGTAAGTCTATGCCCAGTAAAATATCACCTGGGAAAGATATTTCATCCACTATACATACTTTATGGAAGCAGAAGACATGAGGAGCGATTTCAATCCTTACCGTCGCTTCCGCTTCAGGCTGAAACTGTCGTCCCGAAGCACCTCGCAGGGTTTTCGATGAAGAAAAGGGTCGGTGTATTTTAAACCTTTCCATGGCATCTCGGGAAAGTATAGTTACTTCTGATCCAGTATCCACAAATCCTTCAGCCGTTTGACCATTAACCTGTAAGTGTACTATGGGTCTCCCATGTTTTACTTGGCTACTCACGGGCATTACTGGTTCCTTGGGGTCCTCCGCCTGGGGTCGGAACCTCTTCGTCCCGGCGGGCCGCGAGAAAGGGACACCTATTGGCAAAGTGTCCTTCCTTCTTACACAGGAAACACCTCGTCAGTTGACGACTTCGACAGTTGCTGTATCATGGGAGTCAGATTTGTGGTAAGAAATTAACACCAACAGGAGCTACTTGCCTTGGACGAAAACTTCTCCTTGGGTACTCAGGTTCACCTGCTGTCTCTGGGGTACTCACATTACCTTCACTTTCACCTTTTACACCAACTCGAAGGTTCCAAATCCTCTGAGAAGCATCGACAATCTCCGACAACGAACCATCCTCTTTTAGGACTAAAGCTTCCCTCAACCAAAATGGCAAACCTCTTAAAAATACCCTCCTGATCAATTCGTCAGGATCCCCTATGGCTCCAGGATAATCATAAAAACCTTGGTACACATTACCTTCTAAAAGAACATAAAAATCAAGAGGAGCTTGATCGGACTTCAACTTATATCCTTCAAGTATGCTAAAGAAATCTATGGCAGAACATGTCCCCCTGAATTTAACCCTTACTTTTACTTTGAATTCTTCCCAACTTAAAATTCTATCAAACAGGGGTCCATTGATTATCAAGTCTGCCGTACCTCTACAGGAAGCCTTCGCCGCGCGAATATAGGCCGAATCAGTGGGAGGTCTAGTCAAATTCTCAATGCTGCGGATCCAACTCTCTACCTCCTGATTTCTTTTCAGTGGTTGAGCAGCAGAGGTCTCAAGCTAAAAATATCATCGCTTCCTCTTTCTGTACAACATACTCCACAGGTTCACGGGAAAAAGCTTCACTAGTACTTGGTGTTGCCCTGTTCTGTTCTAATTTCAGTTCTAAATCCGAATTCTTTTCCTGCAAATCTTGGACCAGAGCTTTCAGACTATTAATTTGAGTTTGTAACTCGTCAAACAATGTAATATCCATGTTCTCTCTGGGTAAAAGGGTCAACTCACCACTCGTGTTCGAATCGTCTTGTGAAGATTCTCCCGATGGACCTGCCTCTGACTCACCAACTAACCCTCTCCGCAGCTTTCGTTTACCCATTACTTTAAATGAAATAAATCTTGACCTAAACGGAAAATACTGGACTTTGAATCCCTGAAATAAACTTTAACCCCCACGAACGAAGTACCTGAAATTAATGCTTGCCTGAAACATTCAGATCCCACCGCTGATCACCAAAATAAATAAGAGCTGTAGTGATTCCCCGAGACATTCCCTTGCCCCTAAGTAAAATCCCGATTGAATCCATGGTAACGTGAATCCTGTCCTGTGTAGGGGTAGGCTGCCACCAGCTGATAAGGGATCAGCACCCGTGTATATGCGAGACAGTCGAAGACGTGTAAAATGTATGTTATGTATGTGTATGAGTGTATGTCAGTTTGTATGTGGAAAGAAAGAGTTCCTACACAGGACATTGCCGAGCAGGCGTGGCTAGAGTCAGGCAAACATTCTTATTTTCAGTATTTTACAGATTAGGTCTTGAAAGATAAAATCAATAGTTCCGATCATTATTTATTTAATATATATATTCAAACAGAAAACAAAAGGTCTCTCCTCCTTTCATATCAAAAATATTCTCTTTGGCCTGGCCATGAATTTATCTATGGCCGCAACCCTTTGTAAAACAATAAAAATGGAAATAAAATTCAGTAAAAGACAACAAGTGCCAAAAGGGCACAAGTTGTGAGCAGTGTCGTTGCCGAGCTATGGAGCTCATCTGCAAGAGGCCATCTGCTGCCGTATGACGCCTCGCAGGGGGTTTTATCATCTTGTTTCCAGGGAGGGAGCATGTGGTAGACCCTCCTTCCAGGGAGGGAGCAAGTAGTAGGCCCTCCAGGGCAACGCCATCTCTTGGCGCCGGTGGCGATAAAGGAGGAACTCGTGTATATTCCCCTGGAGGGATGGCTGGGGCGAAGCACATCACTACACAGGTACGCGCGCTTCGCGCTTTATATGATGGCAGGACTAGCCATGATAATTTGGTGAGTGAATGACTATGGGTATAAGAATTTCTTTTGGATGTGACTATAGAGTAGTCATATGGTAGAAAAGGTGGATTGGTATAGTAGTCAGTAGTCAGTTTGTCCCACCATGCCTGGTTAGCCGGTCCCACCATGCCTGGGTAGCAGGTTATGTATGGATAGGTAAAATAGAATATATTTTATAATTTTTTTATTGATTTTGTCGTTAGTAGGCATACAGTTGTCTTGCAAATATTTAATCAACTTAGAACTCAAATAAATAAAACTGTGTTGTGTTGTTGGGAACCCGTTCAAACGGTATGCGTGACGTCTGACATACTAACGGTCATCTGCGAGATCTGGAACTGCCACTTGATGAATTTGTGCTTCGTATACTAGAGTCATCTGTTGATGAGGAATCTGAACTGCTACTGCTGAATGATATTCTTATCCTTCCGTATGAGTTCCTAAGAGGAGTGCTTCTGTCGCTGCTAGTTGATTCTCCTCTCTCCTTTCGAGGTCGAATTGTTCTACTCTTTCTCTCGCAGGAATGATGTCCTCGTCGTCTTCGAGGATGTATTCTTCAGGTGGATTATGTAGTTCTGGAGAGGGTTGAGGGCTATGATTCGGAGCTGGGGTGAGAAGGCTTGGAGAAATTCGTGCTTCGTCTTCAGGTTCTGAATCAGAGTATTTGAATTATGATCCCAATTTATCGATTTACCAAATGTGCGCACACTGTACACACACATTCTATTGGTATTTAAAAAAAACTATCAAATACCCATAGTCATATTGTCAATCCTCTCTTTCCAGAGGAAATACCTATACTTAAGAAGCTGAACTACTGTGAGGACCACATTCTCCCGTTAAGGCGCTGTCACACTAGCCTATTTTCCGTCGTTTTATTTCGTCAATTTTCAAAAATTGTCAATTTTTCGAGGCGCGCAGTCACACTAGGAGCCCTCGGCTTAGTAATGCGATACTCGCATCGCATTTGTAAACAATGGCGCCGAACAAGCGATAGTGCGCGGTTATGCTAGACTTAGCAGTTTTAGCAGATGCTGAGCGTAACAAGAAAAAACAATAAAATATTCTAATTTAAGTATTCTTCTGAAGGGCCTGTGTCCATCCACAGTATTTTGTGTTTCAAAACTGGAGGAAAAATAGCGCGCTCTGCGGCTGACGGATGTAAACAATGAAGTAGAGCACTTAAAACAAATTTTATCTATGGAAATAAAATTTAGATTTACATACTTCTCTTTGTCAATTTTAAACTATAAATAAAAAAAAGTAAATTTCACTATATTTGAATATTTTTAATGATTTAAAACAAATACGAACATTTAAAAATATAGTTCTTGATTTGATTATGCTTGGCCAATAGGACGACGGGAATGTTTCACGCGGAAATTCGGAATTATCGTCTGACTAGAAAGATGCCAATTCGCTCAAAAATTGACAATTTTTCAGAAAATTGACGGAAAAGTGCTAGTGTGACAGCGCGTTTGAACGGGTTCCCACGCTTTGCGCTTATATGACGGCAGGACAAGCCAATGGAGGTGTGGGGATGACTGACTATGGGTATAAGTAGTATGTGATGTGACATATACAGCCATATTCTAAGTCCCTAAACGCGCCGTGTACATGACATGAACATGCCGCGATTCTTATTCTAGAAGCGCGGGTTCGCGGCAAAAGCGTGGCAAATTCGTGGCAAATGCGTGGAAAGTATTGGAACAATCGTGGAAACTCCGTGGCAAGGGGGTAGGCTTGTCACGATAGTTACACGAGTGAAAAAAATCATATTTTTACTGTACTTTTTCTTACCAATACTTCATATGAGCATACTACGTTTGAAAAGTAATACCTATATTGGTTATATTAGGCATCATTGTCCTAGACACGGATTACAAACTCTTTTAGGAAAACATGGATTCTCTGCTGATTTTGAGTTTGTTTACCTTTTGGCGGACTTTTCGAAGGAGAGTGAAGTTAAATGAATGGTAAAAGTAGTCAGGGACGTAAAATTAAAGCATATAATTATATGAAATATGTATACATTAAATCTATATGCATGATATATTAAAAATGCGCATATATGTACAGTATATACAAAGATAAAATAAGGAAGATCTGTTCATAAACACACGGTCCCTCACATCCCGTTTGTTTTGATCGAGCGTAGAGTGAATTACCAACAGCGCGTTCGTGAAATGGTTGTCAATTCTTTAACTAGGAACAAGTACAACGACTGATTCATACCAAAATTGAATTATCTTATGTTAGTGCTACCTATGATTGTAGTTTCTCTTATGAATTTGTCGTGTGGACAGTGCCATTCATCCGAAACATGTTAACTTTGGAACTGTCGCAAACTTGCCGCGCTTTTGCGTCCTAGATTACCGCATTCGTTACATGAACACGACATGGACATAACATGAACATGACATGGCCACGACACGCAGAAAACGTTATAGAATACGGCTGTCTGTTGTGTATATATAGTCTGTCCCACCATGCCTGGGTAGCCGGTTATGTATGGTGAATTAAAAATATAGTAATTTTCGGTATTTTTATTTGATTTTATTAGTAGTAAGCTGGGTATATGGGTTAGTATCCAGTATGTGGTACAAGGTATGTATATAAGTTTGACCATTGGGTTCCGTGGAGGTACTCGGCCACTCCTGGTTCATGGGCTCCTTGTGGTGGTAGTCGGACTTCCATAGTCATGAAGAGGTCTGGTTGTACTCTGCATGATAATTTTGGTCTTCACAGTAGTTGACTCTTTTAAGTATGTTTATTTCCTCTGTAAAGAGAGGATTGACTATATGACTATGTTTTAGAGGCGGTAGTCAGTCACTTAACTAGGTCATTGATTGTTGTTGGTGTTGCGAATAATTCTTGGAGTCCTTCAGGTGATGATGATGGGATAGTCCACGGGATTTCCTGTGCGTTACTGTAATAGGGGTAGTCGTCTGACATGGTGCGATGGCTAGTCCTGTCTTCTAATGACCCAGCTTTAAAGTCACTTCCCCTTATGTACCTTCTGCGAAGCAGCTGACAGGGGACAAGATCTGACTTCTGAGATATGTCAAAGGAACAACACTTGAAGGGCCAAAAGGACACCATGGGAAGGTGGAGGGGGTATCATCGAGAGTGCCAAAAGGACACCACTGAGAGGGTAGAAGGTACCATTGGAAGGACCGAGGTGCACCATCGGATGGGTGGGAGAGGTACCATTTGAAGGGACAAAGAGTCCTAATGGAAGGGCTAACGGAGTATTGGACTGTGCTTAGAGCATCAGTTAACCTTATCCTGGACCTAACATTTGTAACTAGAAATGAAACCTGTACTTCTAAAGGCCTTCTGAAATAGCCAACACAGGTCACGAAAGTAAAACAGATCTGATTTGAAATCCCTTCCAAGGACTAGATGAAATTTCCGAAAGGCAAATAATGCCAAGACATGTAGTAAAATTCCATGTGAAAACACGCATAGATTCAAAAGCCTATTTTTTAAGCCAAAAAGTATATCTTTTACATTCCCTGGTGTCCACATAGAAATGGCGAAATCTAGTCAGCAAACTCCTGACCCAAAAGTCGCATATCAAATCCATAAACTTCATTATGTGAAGCGAAAATGCTAGACTAAAACAACAGAGTCCATGTACTTAGGCATATTTAGTGGACACACATGGAATCTGCTGAAAAATAAATCCTAATAATGCATTTACCTTCCACGTTAAATAGCACCCATGGATGCAGATTTACAGATACCGTCGACAAACGAATTAAGAGAAGAAGCAGACTACACCATAAATTCGAGAAGGCTCCACAAAACTACCAACAGCCTTACTACTTCCCCCCAGTCCTGACAGTTCCTGTCGGGCTGGAGGAAATAGAAACTGTTGTGAAAAGCTCGAATAAATAACAAAACATAGACTGACCACAGCTACCTTTCCAAACTTATGAAAAGAATCGGCTTCAAAGAAGTTTCGCTCCTAAAGCAAGTTGGATTCAGACCAAAACCAGACACATTAGAACAAGTTCTTGCCCGAATGTCTTGTACAGAAAACAGAAGTCAATATCAATTTTCATACACCTATAAGCTTCCTACATTATAGTCTGGCGATATGGACTTATGGTAAAGCTTGCCAAAACAAAAACATTCTAAAAGAATTTGCAGTTACTGGTAGCCGTGAATGGGACGAGTTTTTTCATTGTAAAGTGATGTTATCAAAACTAGAAGTCTGCAAGCGAAGTCTTCCAGGGATCGGTGCTGGCCCAAAACTTTTCAATATTTATATATATTCACTGGCGAGATAGACTTATGATAAAGCTTACTAGAACAGTATAATTCTTTTTAATATTTATATCAGACATTCCTGAAACCCCTGGAATTTGGATATGCAGATGGCCTGGCCATAGTACATCAATAAAATAGTATTCAGGGTCTGGGGGAGGTTCTCCATGTTGACACCAAACCATCCAATAGTATTTCGAAAGGTGGTCTCAATCCAAACGCGGTAACCACCATTTTAACTACCATGATCAACAGGCAAACCAATCTAACTAAATCAAACATTAAAATAAGCAACCAAGCCCTCCCAGCAGAATCACATCCAAAATGCCTTGCAGTAACACTGGATTGGACTCTTAACTTATATGAAACTCAGATTTTGCTTAGACTTTAGACTGCGGTAGAGTATTGTATGGCTACCTGTAGGCCTAATGACTGCAATCACTCACTCTCATCTCCGAAGAGAAGTGTGCATTCATGCAGATTCTGTACAAAAAGAGACACTAGCTATCCTACGACTGACATCACGAAAACCCTTCTATAAGTTTAGAAGGACTGACCCCAACATAGAGGTCCATGGGAGTAGTCAACAAAGCCTTCACCAGGATTGGGCACTATGAATAGGAGACAGTGGGTCACGCCAACAGCAGAAACATGCATTGCCGAGGACACGCCCTGCATGCCAAGATGCACCCCGTCAAATAGTATTGTTGTACTGTCCGATAACCAGACTACCTGGAGGCTATGAAACATG
>BOPN01001594.1:177500-215000 GCA_017312705.2 Penaeus japonicus
AAGATATTTTACCATCACAAAATTTTATGAATGAAATCAAGATTACTGTGTTTAACCCATTCATGCTGGTTGACGTGATAGCACGTATTGTGGTTTTCGCGTCAGACGCCCTGGACGAGCTGTGAGGGGAAGCTGCGTGCTCAGGTAGAGCGAGCGGGCAACCCAGGCTCGCGGCTTGTTCGCCTGAGAATCTCGAGGTGTTAGGCTTATGCGTTCGAGAACCCCAGTATTGCGACCGCGCAAAGCCGGAACGGCCCCAGCATGAATGGGTTAATTTATACTTATCAGTAACCATTATGTACTTTACTTCTCAGATTGACTTGTACACAGACCACCATCGACCATCAGAATTCTGTGTCCTTTCTGAGCTGTTCAGTTACCAAATGAGCCACTCTGTCAGGTGAGTAATTACTGCAGTTGCTTCTCATCCCAGGTATGGTTCCTGTTTTCCATCTTGTGCTCAATGCTCTTCCTATTGTGACATGACGTGTAATCAAATTTCATTCTCACATTTGACAACCTCTTTTTTTTTTAACATTAGAGATTACATGCCAAACTTCACAACCGATGAGAGTCCCTTCAGTGTGCGAAGACGTCCAGGTAAAAGGCAAGAGGAGTTGTCTCGTAATCAGAGCAGTGGGTCACCTTCACAGAAAAATCCCACCATGACTGGTCAGGCTTCAACATCTTCAACAGCATCAAGTGGAACAAGGTCGGTTTGTGAATGGATCACATTAACAGCTGTTAGCATGACTCAAGTGTTAAAAGTTACCAAAGCAGTAGATATCTAAAAGAATATGACTGATTTCTCTTATTATAAAGCTAAAGAATTCTCTCATTTTGTGATGGCCTTTGTATTTTATATTTTCATGAATGATCATTGGTATTTTATATTTTTCTACTTTAGGATTGTAATCCTTATTTCAAATACAAATTCTTGGATAGCTAAATGATAACTTTTATGTGACAAATGCTGAAAGAATTTAGAATGAAAAAAAAGAGAGATTTTATGCTGTGCTCTTATGATTATCAGATATATTTGTAATTAATATTGTAATATTTAAACATTAGATAACTCATCATGCCTTATGAAATTATTAGTTCCCATAGATTGAAGCTCTCTTGTTTGAATGCTAGATGCATAATCATGCATTCGTATGTATCTATATTTGTACATAATAGCAAAACTGCTGTGTTTGATTTTTAGTACATACATATCTTTAAAAAGGAATATTTTCTTAACCCATTAACCAGTAATGAACAATGGAAAGTTAATATTTACTCTCATGTATCTCATTCAGCTCAACAGAAAGTGAAGCAAGTGATGAAGATGAGTTATCTGTGGCAAGTGCTTCAAGTGATGTTGAAGAAGATAATACCCCCAACCTTTCTCTGGTCTCCTTCTTCCCACCAATGACAGAGACTTATGGAGAGTACTTGCACGAACCGTCACGGGCTGATAATACCATTTACAAGAGGTTTGTAGACTATTCAAAAGAATATGTGAAGGCAGTTTGAAAATTATAAAGGGAGTAGATAATATAATGTATACAAGATACTTTCAAACTACAAAGGAATAATTTATGCCTTGTGGGAGTATGGCATTTCTTTATAAAGAGAATAATGATAGATTTCTGGTCATTACTTTGTGAAAAAATGTGAAATGAGAGAGGGATCAAAAGAGGAAGAATGATAGGGGAAGAGAGTATTGAGGGTTTCAGAAAGAGATTGGGTGATAATCCTGACATTTATAATCAACAGCTTATTCAAAATATTTTTATCTCATATTTCAGATATGAGCAGATATACAAAGCCACAAATGGTCCAATGTCTAAATCTGCAAAAAGTAGTGGCAGTGTGGGAGGTAAGTGGTGAATATGCTAAGAGAAAAAGGAAAAAAAAAATCAATTATTACCCAGAAATCATGTAATTACTATGTAGAAAAAAATACTTTTTTCTTTGGCTATTGGAAACTGAAATGCAAGAAATGGCTTGCCTTTCAGTCTGGGTTGTGAACCTAGAGATGTCAAGTCTCAAGCCACATCCACATAATCAGGCAGGAGTAATAAAGCTTGTGGATAGAATTTGCTAGTCATGCCCAGTCACATGTGGACACAGCTTTACTCAGGCACAGGGAGATTATGTTTAGCAGAGAATACTTGTCTTCACATAAAAGTTTTTGTGCAAACAAATTTGTTTATTAAGTGTTCCACAATGGGCATTTTTCATAGAGTCGGATCATTTTCATTCTGCCCTTTTCCTTTTGTAGAAATTAATTTTTTTTCTCTCCTATGGTTTAACTAGGATATCATACCAAAACTAATTTGTATCACTTTCCCAAGATATCATATTTAGACTCACATTTCAAGCCATAAGTCCAGAAAATGATAGAAAACACCTCTTAACCCAATGATGACCTTGTCTCACACCTTTGTGACACGGCAAAGTGCCTGATGACAGGATGACACACCAGTGTGACGTCCCAGAGGCAATATTACATAGGCCCAGCCTAGGAGGTTGCCAGTTCTAGCCGGGCCCGTCGGGATTGGGTTAACCCTCTCTGGACGGGTGGTACAGTACTGTACCGCTCATTCAAAAGCCCAGTGGCCGGGCGGCACAGTATTGTGCCAGCCATTTAATTGATTTAGGCCTAAGAATTTGAAAGCCCTGGCATTGTGACATTCAAGGCTAGAATAACCCCGTCGTGAATGGGTTAAGATGCCCAGCCCATGCTAAACATCTTAACCCCATGACGACGGTGCGTCACAGCCATGTGACACAGCTAAATTCCCGATGCCGGGGCATCATGCCAGTGTGACGTTTCCAATGCAATATTGCAATGGCCCGGCGTAGGTTTTTTCACGTAGCGTGTGCCCAGTCGGGAAAGGGTTAATATGTACTCGGTTGTGGAAGAGTTAATTTTAGTGAAGTATCAATTTTTTTTTCTTTTTCTTTTACAGCTCCTCTGGTTCTTATTCAGAGGTCCAGCTTTTGCCTGGATTCTTCCATTGAGACTGACCCACCTACAGTTCCCAGAAGATCAAAAGAAATCTACAGCAATTTTGTTGCCATGGCACGAAGAGGACCTCAGCCCCCAGCTAATAGGGATCTCTTGATGTATAGGAAGTTTGCTAGCTTCTCATAACTTTTATTAACATCCATGTGATCATTTAGTCTTTTTTTTCCAGCACATATTGTAACAGGATTGTATATTAAACCCTAGATAGGAAAAAACTTTTTCGAAATGAAACTGGAAACCCAGGATCCATTTGAACCCACTGTTGAAAAAAAATAAGAATAAAAATAGGAAGAGACATTTTATACAAATGAAAAGGATACAAACTGAAAAAATACTTATGAATATTTTCATGGATAATTTTCCCAAAATACACAATAAAAGTAACACTGAAGAATTTTTAAAGAAAGGGTATTCAGCAAAGATATGGGGCTCTACATAATTGATGTCAGTGAAGATAATAGGCACTTTCGAATTGCTGACTAGTTTTAAAAACATTTCCTCAAACATAGATAAAAATAAGTAATTTTTTGTATGTCTCATGCTGAACTTAAAGAAATGACTTTCTACTAAAAAGATGAAATTAGTCCAAAAATATGATGAAGTGTGTGTAAATGTGTAAATGGAACCACAGGAATTTGCCATGAATTAGTAGAACTAGCACTGACCTTATACATGCCCTAACATATGCAGCAGTAATCAATAGCTGGCATTGTCAAAATGTTTTATAAGGAAGATTGTTTAGTGGGAAGATCAAAAAGGGTATCTGGTGACTCCATATGGACTTCCCTTTCCTATCTAGGGCTACCCTGTTTTTAATACATGTATTATAGTTGAAATAACATTGCAGTATACATCACAATATATTAGAGCACTTTTTTATTATTATTGTTATTACTACTAGAAATCTCTTAATCACATGGCAGTGTTTCGAACCAGTTTATCATCAATCATCTAGAATGATTTAGGATTTCAAACCAAAGATTTAATGATGTAAAAATTCCATTAGTTATATAACAGAATTTTATATATATATCAGTTGTTGAATAAATGCCTATCAACTCCCAAGTTTCATTCTTTCCAATAATTTTGCAGACTAACTACTGAAACCATTCTTGCATTCCCCTAAGGTCCTGTCCACAGGAAGAGCAGTGCCTGAGCAGGTAAGCAAACGGTGGGCACAGGCAAACACAGGTAAACCATCAGAAAGCCCACAGCTGATGTTGAAATGCCATGGTGGGCAATGCCAACTTTCACTACAACTATTCATTCTGGCAACTGCAAAATCCTTATAGATAATTGTACCCTGTGTGGACAAGACTAAAGTTATTTGCCAGATGGATTATAACATTACAAGGATATGAGCACTGCTGTTTAAAGCCACGTCCACACGAGCGGGCCTGATCGGTGGGCAAATTCTGCCGGGCTTGCCCGTGAATGTTGTCCACACGACCGAGGGTTGATGCTCCAGCTACCAGGCACCAACTTAGTGATTTCGCTCGACAGGTACTCGGGCAATTTGATTGTTTGCCCATCAAATGTGCCCGCCAATCAGGCCCACTCGTGTGGACGCAGCTTAAGTTGATACACTGAACATTGTAGAACAAAGTAAAGAAATCCATTGGAAGTAAACTTTTTGTACATGGTAAAACTATAAAGCAAAAACAAAAGACAAAGAGTATGGAAACAGATGCCTTTATTTATAAAAACAAAAATTCAATACAAAAGACCAAGGACACTAAATGGGAGAAAAAAAAAATTGATTATTAGAGCCTTGGGTAAACTTGTTAGTTGGAATACAATTTGGTCAAATTAACCCATTACAGACAGAGGGTATATTTACTTGCCCAATCTCCAGGATTATTAACCCTCTCTCGACGGGTGGTACACCATTGGTACCGCGCATTCAAGGGCCCGCTCGCAGGGTGCCAGCATGCGGCGTCGATCATTTAATCGATTTAAGCCTGTGCGTTCAAGAGCCCCGGCATTGCAACTTGCAAGGCTGGAATGCCCCCAGCATGAATGGGTTAAGAGCCAGGCAGCTTCACTCACCTTGACTTTTCCCACTATTTCAGCCACTCATTTTAGAACTAGAGTAATTTTTGTGTTTTATCGTATTGAGAGACTTGTGTCATATCACAGGCTCTATCAATGTTGCATCTGAGTATAATTGTAGTATAGGGTCCACATCAGCTCATTTTCTTTATACTCAGTTTGATAAAAGTATTGCTGTTTTATGGGAGGACAAAAAGCAACTTTATTTTTTCGCATTTTTGAGCCATCATGAACGAATACAAAACCATCCACATTGAAGATAACATGAAGATGTAGGGAAGAGGAAGGAAACCTGTGCTTATGACCAAGTGCCACAATAAAAGGCATCACAACTAGCACAGGGGTACATTGTAGGCACTGCATGGTTTGAGTCATCTTCCTCTTGTTCAGCCTGCACGTACTTCATTGGCAGTGCAACTTGCTGTGTGCCATTGCTCTTTTAAGGTAGTGCATGCTAGCGACTGTGGATGGGTGTCATTCAAGGCTCGCTCTCCTGTTGGTGTGAGAAAAAGTGGTGCCATCTAGGTTTTGGATGTAAGGGGAAACCGATTTTGCTAAATATGAAGGTAATTATAGTCATCATTACAAATTGTCATTACTCACTAGGGATTCAAAATTCCCAAACTTCATTAACATCGTGATGCCTGTCGTTAGGGCAAAGCTCCTGCGTTATGTATGACACCGTATGCAATGGATTAAGATGTTCAGATCGAACAGCAAAAGATGAATTTCAAGAACTATCTTGAAATCCTTCAAAACTTCTTCAGTGCCCAATGAAAATGGTTATTGCATGTAAACTACAATTATTTTTCTCAAGGTTGATAATTTATCTTTTGCAAAATTATCATGACAAAAAAAGTAGTGTAGTCTCTTTTCCTTTGTATACATTTATAGTACTATAAAGTTTAAACAAATCTAAAGCATTGACCATTCAGAGCCGGAATCGCCTCACCGTGAATGGGTTAAGACTGTTTGCATTTTGTCTTTCACCCAAGTAATTTTTCAGAATTGCATTTCTCGTACCTGAAGACTTTGGTAAGCTTTGTTCCATGTGACATCAGAAATGGAGAAATTGTGTTGACGGCTTTGTATTTAGGAAGCTTTGTCTGTAATGGCAAGGCTTTGTTCAGTTTCTTTATTTCCAATATCACATGGAGAAAATCTCATCCATCTGAATGCAGCCTTACACTAGCCTTACACTTGTGTGGTGTTTCATGGTTTCAAAGTGAAGAGACCAGAGAAAGCAATCGGTTCTGCTACAAATTTTTGTACAGGAGTTTGGAATCCCTGGGTGTATAATACATTGTTAGAACCCTCATATGGTGGATAATAAAAGAAACTCACTTTTCACAGGTTTAATTATAAAGTAATATAGGGATATACAGAACATGTCAATATAGCAGGTTCTGAGCAGTAGAACAGCATGTGCCGGCTCTCCAGTCCTTGTATACAAGTTAAGTGATGAACAAATGACCTCACACCTTAAATTTCACAACTTTCTCCATAAAGAGTAAATATCTGCCATTAGCAAATATTGAGCCATAAGACACTGGTCATGACACCTGTGCCTTTTTCTGTGGACCATCAGATATAGCCCTTACAATCATACAAACATGCTCCTAAGGTAATATTATTATTATTATTATTATTAGTTGGTTACAATCTTTGCATAGAAGCATTTCCACTAACAAATAATTTCCCATTTTTTTCCGTGGACAGAAAAAAATATATATTTCCAAGTTCAGTAGAAAATCACAGCACTGTTTCAAGTAAGAACCTTCAGAAGAACCTTCTCCATTTTCTTTGTTTAACATCAATTCAATGATGGGAAAATATTATTAATTGATTATTGAGAACTATCTGCCAAATCAACTATATAACAAGATCATGATTCAACTTGCTGGCAATTATGAATACAATACAAATATATTCCACTAACCCATTCACGCCAGATGACGTACTGACACGTTTTGTGGTTTTTGCATCAGATGCCAGTGACAAGATATCTGGGCAAGGCCGGTGCTCGGGGTGAACAAGTGGGCAGCCCAGGCTCGTGGCGTTAGGCTTATGCGTAAGAAAACCCCAGCATTACAACCATACAAAGCCGGAATCGCCCCGGTGTGAATGGGTTAAAGTGTACAATTCCACTCCTTATACAACAAGTTTCCATCATATGCTGACAAGAAAAGTCTTACTGAACCTTATGAGACTTCTCTGATGCTGCCAGTCTGATTTGAAGAGAAAGGCAGTAATCATGATTAACCCACTCACGGCGGGGGTTGCCAAGTGTTGCCAGACCGCTCTGCCGGGGGTAGCGAAACCAGCCAGACCCGCTCGCCGGGCTGTTTTTCGGCTGCCGCGCTGAGTGGAGGACGGGCTACAATAATATTTCTTCTATCGTCTCTGATTTGCCATGTTTACGGACGATTTTTATAAGAATGATATGGAAAGAAACACGACTCTCAACTTCCTTTCTCATCCATAAGACAACCCGGAACTATGTTTTATGGGTTATAAGTTTGAGTATAGAGTTCATTCATCTCTCTTATGTATTCGTCTTCGATTGGTGTGATTACCTTTGATACGTAATAATGAGCTAAAAAGTTGAAAAAACGAAAATTGTTACAAGTCAAGTTTTACCATTTTACAAGATAGCACTATGTTTTATTGGTTATAACTTTGAGTTGTGAGTTCATTCTGCTTTCTTATGTATCCATCTTCGATGTGTGGAGTACCAATGCCACGTAATCATGAGAGAAAAGGAGAAAGGCAAGTTTTACCATTTCTACTATATGTTTATGGTGGAAAATGAGAAATTATGGAAAGAATAACAAGGTTTATTATGTAAACAATTACATAAAAGCATATGTAAAACGTATATACAATATAAAAAATAGACTTGTATATACACAAACGTATATAAAATGAGAGAAACTACATAAACATGTAGAAACAACAAGTACATAAAGCATATGTACAATGTATATACAATATAATAGACATACATAAACATGTATAATAAAAATGGGAGAAACTACATAAAAAACATGTAGAAACAACAACAGGTACATAATCATATGTACAATGTACATATACAAACGTGTATATAAAACGAGATAAAATCACTACATAAGCATATGTAGAATCAGAAGGTACATAAGCATATATACCTTCTATACCAATGACTACCTTGACGAGTGGCACAACTTCAGACGAAGTCGTGCCACTCAACAAAGCAATCATACTGGCATAACCCCACGCCACAGGTTATGCATCGCGTCCTGGTCCTTCGCTGTATTCCCTTGCGGGAACACACGCGACATCGAAGCCGACTCCCTGGCAAGGCGGGTTGCTGAGAATGCGGTTGTCGTGCCCTCGTCTCTGGCGGAAGCTGGCCTGGTAGAATGCCCATCGTAACCACCGATGAGCAGTTTCCCCAGCTTCAACCGGAACTTCTTCTGGGAAGTCCGGCCGTAAGTGTCCAATGAACAGCAAAGGCATTGACGATCGCTAGGTCGAACAGGAAGAACACCTTCCTGTACCACACCCTCGACCTCCGAGTGGTGGGGTAAGAGGCGGAAAGCTGGTCGCCCACGTCCACGCCCTTCATCCCAACGTTGTAGTCGAGAATGGCGTGGGGCTTTCCGTCTCCGTCGACCGAGGCATGATGAACCGTAGAGAGGACAGTAACAACCTTACGGTCATGCCACTGAACACAGAGCATGCCCGTAGGAGTACTCCTATAGTCCATCTCGCCTCTTCTCAGTGCGGTGAAGTCCTTCGGCATCCACTTCCTGTTGATGCGTGCAGTACGCACCGCATTCGTCCGCCTTTCCTGAAGCATGTGGAAAAGAGTGGGGGAGGTGTACCAATTGTCAACGAAGACACTGTAACCCTTCCCTAAGCAGTCACTCTTCTCCAACAGCTCCAAGACGACCTTCGTCCCAGCTGGTACGTCTCCACGGTCCTGGCCCGTGTATATCCGGAAACATGACGTGTAACTGGACAACGGGCCCGTGGAGGCACACAGCTTGTATACCTTCAACCCGAAACGTGCCCTCTTCCACGGGTTGAAGGTGATGAAGCCCAAGCGCCCACGGAACTTCCACAAGGACTCGTCGATGGCGATGTCCTTGTCGGGCACGAGGGTGGACTTGAAGGTCGAATCCAGGGAGTCGATCACCGGCCGTAGCTTCCACAGACGATCGGCGGGGACCCCTTCACCCTCCTCCAAATGCGAGAAATGGAGGTGGCTGGTGAGGTAGTCAAACCGATCCCGCGCCATCACGTCTGAGTAGAGGTACGACCGCAGGTGCTCGTCTTGGGACCAGTAATCGCCATAGTTGAACCGGGGCTGCAGCCCCATGTTCACACGGAGACCCATGTAAGCAGAGAACTCCTCCCTGGACAGTGGAGTCCACTTCCTCATATGGGATGAGGAGGGAGGAGGGCGTGTCTCAGCATACCTGCAGAAGAGTAAAAATCAAACATAAGTAAAACAATTCCAACATTGTCTGAGGGAGGACATCTATACACAAAACATATAACAATATAGAGCAAAAGGTGAGTAAATGATGACTACTTACAAGTTGGTCTCCGTGATGATGTGGAGGAGGAGATCTTCAGGGAACAAGCACCTGAAGATCTCCAGTGGCGTGCTGGACCCATCCAGGTCGGCCTTGACCCCAGGATGGGCAGCGAACGCATGCTTTCGTGGGAAGTTGTCCCTCTTTCTCCAAACAAAAGAGGGAGTCCCAGGCTCATTCCTGCTGCGCCTACGGTCCACGTAAGCGGACAAGGGCTCGTCGCTCTCCAGCGTGGTATCCACCAGGCCGACGTAGTCTTCCTGTTCGTCCTCCGAACAGGAGCTGTCCCCGTGACCTTCTTCCTCTGACTGCCTGCGAGGACGGTAGTCGGCGTCGGCGTCGCTGTCTTCGTCGCATGACGAGAAGTCAAAGACAGTCAGAGGTCGGGCATGAGGAAGATCACGGAAGTCGTCGGGAAGGTGGGATGGCCCAGGGCGGGGCCTCTTCGGAGTGCTCGAGACCTGAGCAGTGTCATCCTCCGAAGAGGTGGAGAGTAACAGGGTGCAGGCAGTGGAGCAGGAGCGCTTGGGAGCCATAGCGAAAGCAGAGTGATTTATGAGGTGTTCCAGGGGGCTATTTATACCCCATTTTCCCGCGTTAACACATCACAATCCCCTACATGGAAGTAATTGACGAATCAGTCATCGGAGTGACGTAGTTTCCGATGACGCGGGCTGTAACGTCACCGAAAGTCACGTGGGTTATGACGTAAACGGAAGTTACGTGGGTTCTGTTGTCACAGGAAGTCACGTGGGTTCTGACGTCACTTCAAAAAAACAATAAAAAAAAGTCAGACATGTGCGAGGTGGCAGTGGTACAACGTATGTACCAGCTGGAATATCAAAGCGAAAATTCGTGGTACCACCCCTGTACCACCTGGCCAACGGGCTCAGAGAGGTCGCGGTACCACCCGGCGTTGATGGGTTAAAGAGAGAAATGACCTTATGACTTTCTCCAAACGTGCCGGGATACATCTTGCCAGGTTTTGTATAATGTTGAGGAATATTATCGCAAATATCCTGTATTTCTATTTTTAGCTTAGCTACAGTGGAGACATCACGATCTTGAAGCTGTTTTTTAATAATATGCCACACGTACTCAATAGGATTTCGGTCTGGAGATTTTCCAGGCCACTTTTTGAAGCAATCGACACCACAGTCTTCTAACAATTGGGTAACTAGCATTGCACTTTTCCAAACTATCAGGCAGGTTATCACACAATAACTCGAAATAAGTGCTGATTTACTCATTTTGTTCAAGAAACACTAAATTGCCAACTCCACCAAATGCAAAGCATCCCCACATCATAACACTTGGGGTATATTTCACCACTTTAGCTGTATAGCGAGGGTCATTCGGGTCAGACCCCCTGGGGCGCCTCACATGCTTCGACCTACAGCCCAATGACACCACAAACGTTGACTCATCACTCCACAATACTCGTTCCCAGTCTTCTAAGGACCACTGCTTATATTTCTTGCTAAATGCTATGCGATCACGTATGTTTTTTGCACTTAATAAACAATTCTGGCCATCCAACTGATTTAAATTTTTATTGGCAGAAGGAAATTTTTACAGTAAATTTTTATTTTTCCTTTATACATATATCTCAGTATTTTGTGGGACCTCCTTTGGCTCTAATAACTGCTTCAACACATCTTAGCATGCTTCTAATGTAGTCTTGTGCTTTGTTCCTGATATCTGGATTTTTGTGCCAAACGTCGATCAACCGCTGGATGAGCTGTACTCTGTTGATACATTCAATTTTGCTGGCTTCCTCTTTTAAGTCTTTCCATAAACCTTCAATAGGATTCATATCTGGGCTATTTCCAGGCCAATCAAGCACTTTGATATCTTTTTGATGACTAGAAACTCTTCTGGCTGTGTGACATGGGGCACCGTCATGCATGAATATTCAGTTATTGTCAGGAAACTATTCACAAAATTGGGGTACCAGGCGTTTATTATTTTAAGGTATGTCTTGATTCAGAGCGCCATCCACTATCTCTAAACGACCTGTACCTTATGCAGATATGATGGACCAAACCATGACTTTGGAAGGGAACTTGACTGCAGTCTTCTGACAGTCAGGGTGGTCCTTTTCTTTTGACGTACTCACGAAGTTTCGCCTATCACTCAGTATTTCCATCATTGATTCATCAGAGAAACATACCTTGATTCAAACAAAAATTAATTGAACCCCGGAGTACCAGGGGCATTCCACTGCGACCTGTGCAGGACAATTTGCAACAGCAGAGTATCGGAGTCAATTGAACTGTCATTAGAAACGAAGTCCAATTGATCCCACTCACTGTTGGTATCGTCACTGCTCGAGACACTTCCCACATCATCCTCCCAATCGGAATCAGGAAAACAACGAAGTGGACCTGAAGAAGAAACATGGGTACTAAGACTTACGGGAACTCTCTGGGACAGAAGCATGAGATGCCGAACGATCAGTTCTTTCACGGCTGGCGGAGGGACCAGCTGAAAGGAAGGGACATTGAATTTTTTTCACAAACACAACTTTATAAATAATCATGAAAAACACTAAGTCAATAACACACGTAAGAAACACAAGATAGATAAGTTTACACTTACCCGCAGAAAGTAACTGTGTCTTGCCACTCGTCCTCGGAAAAGCCTAAGTTAGAAAAACTAAAAACTCGAAAAAATTACTTTCATAAAAATAACAACTTTGAACATATGAAAAAACAATCTCAAAAAAAAAAAAAAAAAAAAAAAAAAAAAAAAAAAAACACAAGTCCACACTTACCATGGTCATCCAAAGAGGAATCATGGAACTCAAGTTCCGCTGACGATCCCAAAACCCTTCCAGAAGTGGAAGGTTGAGGGTCGTCAACGTCCTCGTCGGTGGAATCATGACGATGAGTGGTTGAGGCGAGGGAGCGGCAGTGCAAAACCTTTGCAGATCGTTTCGGCGTGGTGGCAAGCTTAGAAGTGATTATTCTCCTGATTTTGAGGGTTTATATTCGTGCTATCCACCAATTACAGTATTCCCCGTTCCTGAAAAGCCTGGGAAACATGGAAGAAACCAAATAGCAAGTGGAAAGGTGACGTGACATCACGGATAATTGACAAATAAGAATGTTATATATATATTTTTTTTTTTTTTTTTTTTTTTTCCCTCGGCCAATTACATTTGACTTTACGATAGTCTTTTGACTCATCATCTTATTCAACAAATCAGACACAAAATTTACCATGTCATCAATATTACTCAAATTATACTAAGAATAATCTATCATTCTAATGCGGACGCTTCAGCACGTTGCTACTGGCCTCCCAGGGCGAGGGCCGAAAATGTAGCATGTGGCAGGGGGTCCCCCGGGTCTGGGACTATTTTTAGACCCCCTGATAGCAAGTCACCCGGCATGAATGGGTTAATAGTTAATTTGAGTTCTATTTTTATGAAATTGTATTGTCAGTTTCATAGCTTTGCAGTACATCATCATAAAGGGTTGGATGTAGAGATTCATCCAAAGCAGAGCTGGTTACTTTCAGTGAAATGCAATATTTTATTATATTGAAGATCCACCAGAATTGCCTTTGGGCTTAAGGACATGCTTACTAAGACACATTCATCTGTCTAATAATATTTAATGTAAATATTAAAATTACCCTTCCAGATTAATTTGTGACTAAACATTTTGGACCAGAGTGGAAGCTATTTAGACATCTTGAAATTTCATATTATAGTAATTGATATTTAAGCATGTGAACTTTCCTTTATTGTTAATTTTTTTTTTTTTTTTTTTTTTTTTATATTCAATATAATGAAAATTTGTAATCATGAAAAAATAATTAAATAATTGATAAAGGAACCACACCTTGTGATTATTTTGCAAGAGAAATCAATAAGCTACCATGATTGCACACAAAATAAATCTTTATTACTCAATGATGACACCATCACAAATTACTAATGAATTGCAGAAAATGTATAAATTGTTTTTACTCTCCAGAATATTTTAGAATTTTCAGTTGCCTGATACTTAATAATTGGTTTCTGCTGGAATGAGGATTTGTTGACCTTTAAAAAAAATGTTGGCTTTTGTTTTTGTTTTTTTAATGGAAATGGAATCTACTTGAATACCACAAACATTTAAACTCCTGGTTTGAAGAGTTAATTTTGCAATAGCATGTTGTCTTACTAAAAAGTGATCAGTGAGCTTGTTTTGTACATACACACCACACAAGTAAATTTATTGTACATCCTGCCATTTTCCTGGTTGGTAAATTGTGTGGTTGTCATACTGCCCAAAAAGGTAGGAAAAAACCATCAATTTAAAGTCCTGTAGTAAGTTTGAACACCAGGATCAGTAACTTTTTTCCAAAAAACTGATTTGAGTTGAAGTTTCTTCAAATACTTTTAAAAAATTGTCCTAACAATTGCACCCAAATGAACTTACGAAAAATTGATTCTAGGTTCAACTTATTGAAACTCGACCAGTCCTCCCATATAAAGTGTCAGCTTTGTAACTAATCCTTTTAGATAGAAGACGAAATCCAACAGGAGGAGAGGATAGGATAGGAATGCAGAGTGTGATAGCAATTATGGTTTCAAACCTAGCAAACTTAGCTGATAATGATGTCCATTATAGAAGACCTTGTGCTACTTGCAGTTCACTTGAGCCACCGAGCATAGGAAGCCATTTGAACCTCTGATTAGAGGAAGGATAAGATTAGCAAAACTAATTACAAGTTGCAATTGAATTAGGTTATTTCTAAGATACTAGATTGTTATAGTCCATGTAATATTGAACTTTTGTTAGTGTGTGTGTGTGTGTGTGTTTTTGTATACATATTCCCCCACCCCACTTAATAAAAGTCCTGTTATTTCAGTTGGTTGAGGCAGAAGCAGCCAACGATGTCAGCGCTATGAATGCCCTTCTTCCTGCCATCAAGTTCAATGGCGGTGGCCACCTGAACCACACCATCTTCTGGACCAACATGGCTCCCGATGCTGGTGGTGAGCCTCAAGGAGCAATTGCACAAGCTATTGATGAGAGCTTTGGATCATTCCAGTCCTTCAAGGTGAGTTTGTCATACGCTGATCAATTTTGATTGTTCATATTGGAAGGTTCTAAATCAAGTAGGCTGTAGTGACTGGCCTGAAGAAAATGCTGATTCAAATATGTTGTGTGCACATGTGATTGACTTTCCCCTTTTTGTAAATCTCCCACTCTCCCTCTCCCTGGCCCTAAATATAAGCTGCCCTTTTCTTGCAGGACAAATTCTCCGCTGCCAGTGTCGGAGTGAAAGGCTCTGGTTGGGGATGGCTCGGCTACTGCCCCAATCACAAGAAGCTCGAGATTGCCACCTGCCAGAACCAGGATCCTTTGCAGATCACACATGGTAAATTCAATTACCTGTCATAATTTAACGACAATTTTTTTTTTTTTTTTTTTTTTTTTTTGTGATTGAATTCCAGTTTCATCATTTAGTGCAAGCTTTATTACCATGGAAATATAGAAATTGATTTGCTATGATCTTTATTAGCTAAGCAACCATTTGAATTGTATTGCAGGACTGATTCCCTTGCTCGGCCTTGATGTCTGGGAACACGCTTACTACCTTCAGTACAAGAACCTCCGCGCTGATTACGTGAAGGCTTTCTTCAATGTCATCAACTGGGAGAATGTGAACGAGCGTTATGAAAATGCTTGCAAGGCTGCTGGTAATTGACTCCATGTTGCTGCCAAGGAACCAGTGCAGTGTCACAAGACATCCTCTCACCTGTAATTCAGAAACTGGCCTACTATTGTGATAATATACACTATACTGTCATCATGATAATATTTAGGTGCCCTCTAAAAGACATGTACTTTTCTTTTTCTTATAATACTGCAAGAGTTTTAGCATTTGCTTGCTTCTTTTGATTCTTCAGTTGATGAAAATACTCCAAGAATATTATTTCTTCATTTTAAAAGGGCAATTTCTGTGTATCAGTTCTGTAAGTACATCTATGTTTGTCTATTTTCTGGTCAAGTGTTTACAAAATATTAAACACTCCCCTTCAAGTATTACAATACAAGGGATTTATAACCAAAGTGTTTTTTCTCTCTCCCCTACCGCTTCAAAGCTGAAACGTTGCACATGCCATGTTAATGGAAGAGAATGAAAGTATGCAGAATTTATTGTCATTTTCCTTATAAATGAAAAATGACATGAAATTTGAACTGGCCTTTGAAATGTGTTCACAGGATAAAATAAAGGAACTAATTGACAATTAAGTGTAAAATAGTGTTCTTTACAGCAAACGTCTTACCAGACTCCACAATAACAGGTTGGCCCGACTCGACTGTTCATTCTGATTTTGTAAAGTACTTTTACATCTTGGTCATGGCGATTACTATTTCAACAATGTAATGGGCAATCGCGAAAGCCCAGCCCAGTGCCCTTGGGGATTGGAGAAACCGCGAGGAAAGCCTTGGAATAAAGCTTTGCATGAGGTTTCCTCAATATCACCGAGCAAAGCTCACTTGTCTGGATGGGACTTAAGACGCGGTCATACCAACATCTCGAAAGTGGCGTGGGTGAATGAG
This sequence comes from Penaeus japonicus, assembly GCA_017312705.2. Classification (NCBI taxonomy): domain Eukaryota; kingdom Metazoa; phylum Arthropoda; class Malacostraca; order Decapoda; family Penaeidae; genus Penaeus; species Penaeus japonicus. Next base: position 193,727 of record BOPN01001594.1, read on the forward strand.
ATTTTGGAGCCCTGTAATCTTTAAAAATTCATATAATCTTCCCTCTTGAGGGTCGGGCTGTCAGTTGGTTTGACAGTTCCCGGATGTGACCTGCTTTCCCCTACCCGCCCGGCTTTACTCTGACCTGCATATGGTTGACAACACAAATGTCATAACCCCATACTAACTGCAACACCATGTTGTGGAATCGATGTTTGGAATGATTTAGATTACAAATTACAATGACCAATTCAGTTGTATAAACCTGATGTTGCAAGGAGGAATGCGATTCAGTGTAGTAAAACTTGATGTCTGGTTTATTATATACCTTATATATTTTGCTGTAAACTATTTTCTCGGCACCATTGCTTCTCAAACTACAATATCGAGTCCAAGGATTAACTCCATTTAACAATCAACTTGATTTTTGTTGTATATTTATAATTAGATGGATAAAATAGATTCTGAAACAATTTAAACCTTGCTTAAGAGACTAATAAAAGCGGCCATCTCAACCCTTGGTACACAAGGCTTAAAAATCCATCCAGTTAAACTTTTCTCTCTCGCCACGCAGAGAATATATGTGGAAACACGGTCTCGATAGATCCACAAATATCCTCAGGATAAGATTAAAAGAAAGACAACTGTGCTGTGGTGATCTTTATTTTCCCCCCAGCAGCAAGTAGTATCAGTTTCCCTTACCATGATACCGTGAACAGGAAACAGGAGAGCCTGACAGCGAACACCGCTCGTACGCTGCAGCTTGGAAAGTTTTACTTTTATAAAGGCTGGAATGCCTAGATAAATTCAGCACAGCTATACAAAACTCATTCAGATGAACCGGCTGAAGCGATTTACCCTATGGAGGTCACAATCTCATACAGAAATGAACGATCAACATATACGGATTTGGCAGACTGGGGAGACGGTGAGAACAGCAACATTAAAAAAAACTTATCCAACCCTTCGCAGATTATTAGATCAAACGGGTGGTCAATTAATTATTCTAATCTTAGGCATTTAAGAGAAATTTTTGGTGTACGTAACCTAAATGTTTATAGGCTAGTGGTTGAGACCGGCCCTCAGGGGCGTCGCATAGGAGGAGTAAGGGATTAGAATAACATCAGGTATTTTTTTCTGACCCTGATTCGAAATCTGTATTAATTATGTTATACTATTAACAATTACCTAAACAATGGCAATCCTTAAAAATAAGCTTTCCAATCGGATATTTCTAAATCCGCCAAAAATAATTTACACACTGATTATGAATATCGTCTTTATTAGGAAAAATTCCAAGCCTTGTTTTCGCGATGCGCCTGCCTTTTCCATATGTAACACCAAAGTGCCCTCCATTTCCCCAAAGAACTGACCGATACTTGGTATTCCCTGAGTTTTGGCCGATGGGAATGACAACTTGAAGATTTTCCAATAATTTTCGCTACATAGCATGATTTGTAACGTACTGAATTTGTAATATGGACGGTAGCCCATGTTGTGGAAAGCTATACATCATTCGAGGAATTCTGAAACATATTTGCGACAGCCTAAAGGATTTACTCTTAAGAGTAAACGATGCAATGCAATTTTAAAGGAAGATATGGGAATATTGAATAGAATGTTTACATTACAGTACCAAGGGGGGGGAGGGGCAAGCTTCAATTAGCCCCCCCCCCCTGAAGCCCCCCTTCCCTTTTATTAACATTTATTTGAAAGTAAAAGGATCAAAGATAGTTACATTATGAAATTTGTTGCATTACACAGGGTATTCTAGAGCAATAAAATTACATGCGTTAGGTTCTCTCTCTGAATATGCTATTACATTTATATTGTGTAGGAGGGTATTACGAGTTAAAAATCTCAAATGCATTTTTTGAAAACCGCCCCCCCCCCCTCATCACGTGAATATTTTAGAATATGAATGAATTCTCGACTGCATCCTCGCATTATCTTGATATAAAATCCACTCTTATCCCAATATGATTCATAACCTTAGCGGATCCACAATAGTCTAGAGACCTATTTGTAAAGGAGGTTATGAGAAAAGTTATATAACCTCTGTTCTTTGCACTGCTGCTTGATGGAAGAAGAGTGGAAGCATTCTTTTAGTCTACAATCTCCAAATAGCTTGTTGCCAATGATGCTTGTTCCTGGGATTGCAACTGAATAATTCAAGATCCCGCCTCACCCCCCCCCCCACCACCCCCCTCGCTACCCGACTGTCATATGAAAATTTTCTTCTTTTAAAGCAGTGGCGATACTAATAAAAGCAGATAGTATGTACATGCCACTATGGAAATGCATGCATAGAGACCCCACAAGGGTTCTGACTGATCATTATGCTTGTCTGTTTTGCCATTTGTCAAATCCTAAAACGTTTTATTTCTCGTAAAACTGTCCCGTACTTACTTCGGCATTCACATTCAATTCATAAACAGTCTGAATATAAAAATAATTTTATACCATGTATTTCATCATACGCCCTTACAACTAAGTAAACACATTAAAAATGATAACCCTTTATACCATATCTCAGACGAATTAATAACAAAAAGCTATGCTCATTTTATATAGTTGATCCCTTGATGTAAACATTGGATGAGCAATTGCAGACGTTCCCGAGGAGGAGCCCTTCCTTACGGCTGAAATCTTCCTGCAACTGCGTGATATGACTGTAAAAGCCAATGAAGGGTCGAAGAGAGATCACGCCAAGCCCTACAATGATCATTCTTGCAAGAGGTCGGTTGACAACAAGCAGAATGCGAAAGGCAAGAGGGAGAAAACCACGACGCCTCTCACAAAGGTAAGAAATAAGCGAAGAAAATTAATTGATGGGAGGTATATATGTATATATACATAAGCTAATTCACAGATACAGAATGATATATGATGTAATTCGCCCAAATATTCCAATTTTCACGATGAATTATTCATTTTAACTAAAGCTTGATTGTAAATTATCTGCCAATAGGGTGAGGTTTACTATTTGAAACCTAGTGAAGAACGTAGGTGTGTTTATTAGTGTTTTGCATTAATTCAAAGAAATGGCAGAAATCTTAGGAAACCTTACCAGTATGCATAAGGTGAATAAGCCAGCAATTTAATTTGTGCTGAGAAATGGTTATAGGACCTCCATATGGTTCTGAGGAGTATGGATAAAATAGGCATAAATTGGTATCAGGCTTAGTACTGATGCTCTCTCTTCATAGCAAAATGATATACATATTTACTGATTCATCTTGCAATTTATAGATTTTTTTTTATTTTTTTATTTAGAAATGGATGCCAGTTTCCCATGAGTTATTAGCTGTGCATCATCAAAAATGCCCTGTATGCAATTCAGCAATTAATAATTTTGAGTATTCAAATGTGAAAACATTTTAGGATTGGTGTGGCAAAATATTCTTTTTGGTTGACAATTATCTTTCTTTCTTTCTTTTTGTAATAGATAACAAAATTTAATCAAAACGCAATATAATCCAGAGTCTTGGGCTCACTGTACGAAGTAGTTAATAGACAGCGACTACAACTATAACACCCAAATGTAGGAATGCAATTGATCAAGAACAGAACATCTTGGGGATGCACTTGCCATACACTGGTGTTTCTTCACTTTATTTAGAGCTGAAGATTATTTTTAAAAAGTAGCCTTAAATTTTGATATCATTGTTGATATTATTGGATTTAAATTATAGGCCTGTAACTTCATAATTACTTGAAAAGTTTAGAAACTATATAAACATTCCATATTAACATTATTCACATTTTTACTATCATTTGTTAGTTATTTTTAAACCACATTACAATATATCAAAGAGGGCATCAGAAGCAATATGTATGTATAGATAGGTAGATAGATATAGATAGATAAATAAATATATATATATATAAATGTATATTGAGAGATACACAGATAGACATATAAATGACTGGTTAAAAGAGATAGATCAATAGAAATAGAGCAATAGAATTATACATATTTATGTAGATAGATAGATAGATGGATAGATATGTATGTATGTTGATAGAAATAGATGTAGATAGGTAAATGAATTATTTCGCATTGTAAAATGAATTTTTAATGTGCCACTATTGCAGTAATCATGAAGATATGGGAAAATGTAAAATGAAAGAGAGAGAAAAAAAAGATGATGAAAAAAGTAGATCAGGCCAGGCAAAGAAAAGACGTTGAGGTTCCAATAAAATGGTAAGAATAGATAGATAATTAAAAATCTTATTACCAAAATTTATTTCTTATAGTGTTTCAGGAATGCTTGTCAGAAGCCCAGGTTTTCTAGAATATCTGTAATTTTATCTGTACGTTAAATTATCTCATTTCTCTCCATTTCAAGTTACATCTTATACCACTGAGGATCCTTATGATATGACATTTTTTGACAGGTTGTTGTGCGCCGCCTTCCGCCAGCCATGACGGAAGAAGAGTTTTTAGAGGTGGTGGCCCCATTACCTGACCACGATTACTTCAATTTCTCCTTCACGGATAGCAGTCTCGGTGCCCATGCATACAACAGGGCGTACATCAATTTCAAGAATGTAGACGATGTATATACATTTAGGGACAGATTTGATGGCTATGTCTTTGTTGATCAGAAAGGTATGTTTTAGTAATGGAATTTTACTGTTGATTAACCTCTAAAGGATGTAGTATCTTATGATCTGATGCAGAAATGCACTAAATAATCACTTTTATCAAAGAAGATGTGTTGTATTTTTTAAATCTCTGCATCAAAATATTCATGATTTTACTTGAGAGTATTACAATTCCTTTTTGGCTTTCTGCTGTATTGTGCATGTTTTCACATGAAGGTGACTAGGTGTAGTATTTCGTCATTTAAGGATTAACAATATATTTTTGTACGGATACTTGATTTGTCCCTATACATATGTCTTTTTACAGATAATATAAATATATGTATACACACAATTTTTTTTGCTAAATCTCCCCGCCTTTACAGGGGATGAGTATCCAGCCATGGTGGAATTTGCCCCCTTCCAAAAGATACCGAAACGTTCAAGTGGAAAGAAGAAAGATGCAAGATGCGGAACTATAGATGAAGACCCTGACTTTCTGGCATTTATGGAGTCGCTTACCAATCCCACGCCTGTGACACTCCCCAATTTAGAGGCGGTGCTGGAAGAGATCCAGGCGTATGACAGGGAGTTGAAATGTGAGCACATTTGACAGATTTTCATTATGGCATACGAGTCCTGAGGCTTAGATTTTCTGCCCTGGCAACCTAGTGATTAACAGTATGCTTGAAAACAGTTGTCAGTTTTATTTGAATGTTCAAATATACAATAATATGATATGATATATAATGAATATTCTCAGTTATAGATGCTTACAAGTTTCAAAGATTATATGCTGCTGCAGACAACTTTGTACATTTACAAGGGTTTTGATTATGATTAATAAAGGGCTCATAGACAGTCCTTCATGACCCAAAGTTATGCACTCAACTAATGTCATATATTGATATAACAAACAGTATTACAACTCTCTCTCTCTCTCTCTCTCTCTCTCTCTCTCTCTCTCTTTCTTTTTCTAGTTTTACCATCTAGATAGTAAAATTAAACACACTTTTCCCCCCCTCAGCTAACAACGGTGTCATGAAAGTCAAAACCCCATTGCTTGAGTTCATCGAGCAGAAAAAGGCTGAAAAGCTGAGGAACAAAGAGGAGAAAAAGGAAGAGAGGAGAAGGAAGGAATTTGAGAGAAAGAAGGCAAGAGAAGAGGAGAAGAGAAAGAAGAAAGAGGGGAAGGACCACCACAGGGAAATGAAAAAGAGGGAAGAACACAAAGACGGAAAAGACCACAGAGACGACAGTTGCGTGAAGGTGAGATAGCATAGTACATAGGACAGGGTAGGAAGAAAATGGAACACTACTATGATGTTTCAAATCATCCACTAAAAGGCCCTTTTCTTTGTCAAAAGAGGAATGCAGGCATGTTGGAAATGTCCTGATTTATTATTCTATTATTGTGACTATGTTTCATTTTTGTTCAGAAGTGGAAGATGTTCCACTCTGTAAGTTGAGTTTATAATCTTAGTACAATTTTCAGTTTGTTTCTTTCTATTATTTTGCAGTTGAGGGACAATAAGTGGTTCTAAAATTGGTCTAAATTATTTGATAAACATACAGCTATTATTAATCTGAATACCTTTGTAGTTACTGACAACTAGGAAGTCCAATGGTAAGACCAAATCAGTTAGTTTTCATCATTGTATTAAGAATTGTTTTAAATTATCTTTTTGTTTTTCCTTTCCACGACAGGTACTGCGGCCGGAGAGAGTGAAAGACGAGCACGCTCCAGAGGGAAAACAGGAGAAGTCGCGCATGGAACGTGATAAAGAAAGGGCAGAGAGGGAGAAAGAGAAGCAGAGAAGAAGGGACGAGGATAGACAAAGACAGCGGGAGAGAGAAAGAGAGAAGAGGGACAAAGAGAGGATGTTGAGAAAGGAGAGAGAAAAGGAAGAAAGGCAAGTTGATTGATGTAATTTGTTGGCTTTATAGAATTTTATGTAATAATTATATCCTGTAAGCTGGTTGATTATCTCTTGGCAGATGATTCAGATCTGTATAAGTGTCATCCTCATTATCCATTTCTCATTCTTAATCAGAATAAGGAGGCAAGAAGAAAGAATGAAGATGAAGGAGGAGGAAATGGGGAAGAACAAGGAAGAAGCAAAAGAGGACTGGAACGAAGAGAGGCCGCACGCAAGCAAGACTGAAGGAACGAGGTCCAAGCGCTACAGTGAGGGGAGGAGAAAAGAAGAGAGAGAGAGGGAGAGGAAGTTCAAAGAGCAGAACGACAGGGAGAAGAAAGCAAAAGATAATCCAGACGTCGAAGGAAAAAGTCGAGAAGACGAGAAGGAGATTAAGAAGGTGGATCCAGCCAAGGCTCAAGAAGAACAGGATCAGTCCATTGAAAAATGCGAAGAGAAAAAGGGTGGAAAGCTGGCAGATAAACAAGAGGACGTAGAACGGCAAGTGGAAAAGCAGCCGCGCAGAAGACGGGAAAAGGATCCTAGAGTGGAGAGAAGGATTCGAAATAAGGTAATGAACGTTTCAGTTTCCGGTTCTGTGGTACGAGATACGCATACTTGTTGCAGGTGTTAAATAAGGATTGTCCTCTTCATTGAAATCTAAGTGATTAGCCGTTACAGAGAGAAATATCTTTCAGTTCCGGAAATGAGATAGAGTTACTATATTGCCCTAAAAAGAATAATTATCAGATTCTGCCCAAGATAAGAGAAAAGAGATAGGGTTACTATATTGCCCTAAAAAAAATAATTATCAGATTCTGCCTAAGATAAGAGAAAAGAGATAGGGTTACTATATTGCCCTAAAAAAAAATAATTATCAGATTCTGCCTAAGATAAGAGAAAAGAGATAGGGTTACTATATTGCCCTAAAAAAAAATATTATCAGATTCTGCCTAAGATAAGAGAAAAGAGATAGAGTTAGTATATTGCCCTAAAAAAATTAATTATCAGATTCTGCTTAAGATAAGAGAAAAGAGATAGGGTTACTATATTGCCCTAAAAAAAATATAATTATCAGATTCTGCCTAAGATAAGAGAAAAGAGATAGAGTTAGTATATTGCCCTAAAAAAAATAATTATCAGATTCTCCTAAAATAAAAGAAAAGAGATAGAGTTACTATATTGCCCTAAAAAGAATAATTATCAGTTTATACCTAAGATAAGACGTATAGATTTGATATGAAGTACTTGTTCATTTACATTATATGAATAGGAGTCGTTATTTTTTATGTGAAAATGTTTTCCATGTGCTCCAGTAGATGTAGCTGATTAATCTGTATACATATTATTATTAACCTGAATACCTTCCTAGCTATTAACGGCATACCTTATTAGGAAGACCATGTGTATATTTTTGTACTGCATTTCTTGTGTTATGTGTACAGGATCGACCAGCCATGGCGCTATATAGACCCGGCCAATCACGCTTGAGTTCAGGCCAGTCGAGATCCGAGAGGGAGGAAGGCGCTGATACTTGTTCATCTAGTCCTAGCCCAGTGATGCCACAGGGGGAGTCGAATGTATTCTTTGCCCAAGAAAGCAAGGACTTGCCTGAGGAGCCAATAACACAAGAAAATTTAAGTACGGTGAATGATAACGTTAACGGGGAGCCAGATTCATAATGTATGGGGTGTTTCGTAGGATTCTAGTGATCTGTGTCAGTGTAGTGCCCTGTACAATTTGAGATTAATAATGGTCTGTTTTCAGTGGTACTATGTGGTAAACAGGTACACCGAATAGCACAATATTTTAATTTTAAAAGTCAAATCTCATATTTTTACAACTTCTTACATTTATGAGACTCTTCCTATTGTAGATTGTCTGTTTTGAATAGTTCATCCTAGATAGATAAAGAGGAAAATAGGAGAAAATCAATAAATTACTATATTTGGCCAAGTGGCTCAGTATTAGTCATAATAAATATTTCATTGCATTCACATGGATGTAACTTGATGTCAGAAGGAAGTCAGTTTGATACTCCCATGTAGTGAATATTGATTAAGAAAGATGCTTTTTATTCTTGCTGTTTTTACCGACGCTTAATGAATGGTTCAGTGGAAGTGGTCCAGTAATGATTTCCCATTTACACCGACGTTACAGAAAGTTACCTGTCCACTTATGATGTATCTTGAATAGTATATATATTGAAGAAATTATTTTGTAATATGTGAGATGACTGTAAATGGTTAATATTTTGTTGTTTTGATAGCTTTACATATGCAAATTTGAATATGATTTAGAGTAATAATTATTTGACAACTATGGAATAAAGTTATAGGTAAAAATAAAGCACTGCAACATTCTAGCTCAAAAATATGCATTTTCTTCAAAACTCTCAGCTCAGCTTCGGGAGGTGTGTCTTTTGTTTCTACTGAACAAATATGACGTTGAGGCAATTTATGTGTAGTAATTAACTGAACTACCTTTTACAAGATATATTTCCATAGCCATGAAAACTGTACTCTCTGAGTTAATTTGGCAGTCTGACAATTCACTAAAGCAGATATTATCATTAGTTTCCAAGTTGGCATTGATAACACTATTATAATACATTTTCTCTATTCCATGCAAATGATGCGAAAAAGAAATAGGAAAGAAAAAGAAATCTTATTGACTTATTGACTGCAAAAAAAGAAAAGTCACAGAAGTAATTTATTACCAACTTAGTATTAACCTAAATCCTCCGGATGGCATGCAGTGATGAACTTCTTGGCCCAAGCTCCGGTCGTCATGTAAGGTGACGGCACCTCGATGCTGGGCGTCATAAGATAAAGATAAGACCCCGGAATGAGTTTAGGCCTATGCGGTAGCCTCCCGGAAATGCGCGCCAGTTATCAACGTCCCGGAGCATTTGGGTTAAGGAACACCAACAGTGATTTTCTTTATCATTGTTATTATTATTATTATTGTTGTTATTATTATTATTGTTAGTATTATTATTGTTATTATTATTATTATTATTATTATTATTATTATTAATGTACACCTTGGTCCATCTACACATCCTTTGCGCCAAATTGTTATAATGTTCTTTGATGTGTTATAACGCTCATGTTTTTGTTTTTTGTTTGGCAGTTTTGTTATGAGCTTTTTTATGTTAATTAATTGGTTGTTTTTATTTAACAACAGCATTTTTAGTTAATGTGTTAATGTATAGATTAGTTTAGGACAAATGAGACGCAATTTTTTTTTTGTATGTGAATGTGTGCGTGCGTGCGTGTGCATGCGTTTGCATGTGTGTGTGTGTGTGTGTGTGTGTGTGTGTGTGTGTGTGTGTGTGTATGAGTGTGAGTGTGAGAGAGAAAGAGAGAGAGAGAGAGAAAAAAAAAATTAAAATTCTAGTAGTGCACAAACTTAGATTAATTTGGTACAGTGTTAGGCCTACTTCCTATGGAAAGTGTCTGTACTTCATGCCATTAGTAATGCAATGATTGTTCTGATAGAAATATTGCATCTTGTTCTTATTAATCTTTTAATATCTTTGTTTTGTAATAATTATCAACGTGTATATTATTATTACTTTTTAATTTTGTCACATTTCTTGCCATTGGTCTCAAATAGCAAACAGTATTGTGGTGAAAGAATATATACATTATATGATAGTAGTTTCACTTTATAAAGTTCTTTTCAGTTTTATATTTGTATATTTGAAAATATATAAACTAAAATGCTTGTTGATGTGTGTGTATATGTATGTGTGTGTGTGTGTGTGTACTTACATATGTGAGTAGATTGAAACAAAAGACCTAAAATGCAAAAGTTTATTAGTGAATATATCTAATTGAGAGATAACAGCTCATACTTCTCTAGACAGCTATCAAAATGTAAAGTGACTAGATGGTAATGACTGTAAATTTCTTTAAAGATGAACTGCAGAGTCAGGAAATACAGCCGAATGGAGTAACATAGATTAGAGATATAGACAGAAGTCAGGGCCTAGTCATGCAGGTAATCTCATAGAAAGGGTTTGGAGGAGAAGGAATCGCTTCAGAAAGCAAGAGATGTAATTGGAATGTATCAGTGTTTTGTCTTCATCAGAGTTTCATATTCAAGCAAAAACACAAAGTATATATATGTATATATATATATATATATATATATATATATATATATATATATATATATATATATATATATATATATATATATATATATATATAGATATATATATATTTATTTATTTAATTATTTATTTATCTATATACATATATACATATACATATATACATATATACACAGACACACCCATCAAGTGCTAAGGATTTGCCAGATGTCGGGGACCTGGAGCTACTTGTCTGCGTGATGAACTCTCTGCATCAATTACATCTTTTGCATAAAGTCATTTCATTCTTCCATTTGTCACAGTGAATTCCTGTATTTTACGGGATATAAAGTGATGTTTAATACATTAAGTGTTAGACTCTTGTGTTAGTTTATATATTTATTTATTTTCATAATATTAAAGTAAATTATGTGACATTGTCGTTAAAGTTCTAGTTGCAGAAATGGCAATGGATTTTGTAATCAGATTTTAGTGGGGACTATCTTTAGAAAAAATTAACCCCCCCCCTCACCACTTTTATTGATAATATTATAATTGATTAATATATTATTTATATATTTATAAAGCAGCTACAAATTTGTCTTATATGTTTTGCTCACATAGCCGAGCACCCTCCAGAGTAGTGGCAGGGAGTGGGGTTGTCAAGAGTCCCTCCCCCTCGTTATTATAACTACGAAATAGAGAAGAAGGCAGATCATGTATGCCAGAGACAGATGAATGTTGCAAACTGTTAATGTGACTTTTATTTATGTACATATTTATTGTATGCAACTTTTATGAGTTATTTAGTTCTATTGAACTTTTACTGTTCAGCTTTGGAGTAGTTGCTTTTATATGCAGTTTTTATGTTGTTCCTTTTATATGTTGTTTGTTTTTTAACATTTGACTCCGGTTAGTGTGTTGCTTTATTGTTTTCTCTTTGTTATGTGTTAGATTATTTACTATATATTTTTTTTCTCTATTTGTTTTTTGAACATATAAATTCATGTGTTGAGTAGAGAGATGCTGTACTTTTATTACGTTTTTAATAGTGTCAATGATTGGGGAATAGTTATTGCTTTTTTTGTACACATTTCCCTTTGAAGCCTGTCTGCTTTAAAGAAAAAAAAATTGAAGTTTTAATGAAAGACGATGAACATGTTTGTCACAAAACTTGCTTTGTGTTATTTTAGACACAACCAATAAATTCTTCTTAAAAGTTCATGAGTTTCTCTGCAAAACCTGCATATACTTCTGCCTTGTTTATCTACTGTTGTTTTCTTGATTTTTTTTTTTTCTTATTTTATACTCCATGATGTGCTTAGTATGGTAGTCTCATACATTTTTCTATGGTAATATTCCTGTGATGTTAAATTATGATTTTGATTGTGTGAGTAATATCAGTTATTACATACTTCTTCATTAAATTCTGCATGTTTTTGTTGCATCTCGGAGCTCTTCAGTTGATATAGGTTTATGTTTTATGCAACAAAGCTCAACATATATTTTGAAAGAAAGTTGAAGGCAATAGCTTGAACTAATATTTATGGTATAAAGTACTAAAATTTAGTTGTAATTCCTACAATTATTGCTTTAAAATATAACAGTCACCAAGTAATATGATTTACTACTGAAGTTGAAATAATGTATGGTTATCTAAACATTATCCTGTTGAATAAGCTCACTTTATATTTTTGCTAAGCAATTCCAATTTTTCAGATGTATAATTTTTAGAGTGATAGAGAATTTTTTTTTCTTGATTTTGGAATCTGAAAATCAGCTGCTGGATTCAAGGAAACATCAATATTATAACAAATGTTTAATATAATCTTTAAACAATAACAATGTAACATGTAGAAAAATAAAAGGCAAGTCACAAAAATAAGTGGAAATGCAGTAGTTACAATCACTCATGACTTCTATACATAAATCAATTATTCTCTAATATCGCCATGACCATAAATTTGTTATACTGATCCTTTATTTTCCTTTTATTTCTGTGGTGAGGATATTTACAGCATTAAAGCTTTATGAAAGTGCAATTGAATAACATGGAACAGGGTCACACCTAAAAATAAATAAAGATGATTTGTCTGTGAACGTATCTCTCTTATATTAAGACTATAGAGTAAAGCTAAAACTAGATTGGACATCCCATACACCTTTCTAATGATGTCTAGAGGTGGGAGATCTTTCTTTGCGAGATGCTGCAGAGACGCGGGGATCTGTTTGAGTCTGGCTGTTGTACCAATAATAGGGTGTAGTTCTTGTAGTAAGCCCTGATTGCGTAACTGTGTTTCTTGGGTTCTTAGTTGTGTCAATATTGGGGGGCCCTGAAGTCTCAGATCCCACTCTGCTGTAGACATAGTTTACTACACTTGGACTAAGGAGATAATTGTCTGGAATCCACGTGTTTGTGACTGGTGAGGGTGTTGGAGGACTGCGATTTGGCAGAGAACCTCCTCTGTTTGAGGTCCATATCCAGCGGTCTGTTTCACTGTCCTTCCCATATCCAGTTTGCTTAGGATTGTTATGGCCGTAGCTACTACCTTGGTGGTGGCTTCCATCATGACTGCCAGTGCCAGAAGCAAATCTATTGGCATTATCAGCAAGGGGCCTGTTTCTGATATATTCTCCCTCTCTGCCTCTAACAGGTAAGCTGCTGAAGCTGTTCCTCCATACCCATTTGTCCCTCTCATCATTTTTCTGCTTTTGACCCTGAGGTGCGGAATAAGTTCCTAGATTTTGCTGCTGACTTGGTCTTTTATATTGTCCCTGGCCAGGGGTTGCAATGGCTCCCAAGTTAGGTTGCTTGTTAAAGTTTCCATATGATCCAATGCTTGCTTGTTGAAGCCCTGCTTGTTGATTAGAGCCTCCCAAAAACGAGGCAAGACTAGGTTGTTTGCGTAACGACGTTGGCCTTGAGGTCTGTGTCTGACCAGGGAGACCGAATGTTGGTCTCCATATTCCTGGCTTGGGTGTTGGTCTCCCCTGTACCTTTAAGGAGGACAAAACTTTCTTGGTAGTTGGGGGAGCGTTTGTGGGATTAAAGATTGGTACAAAGATTGTCGTTGTCGTCGTTTCCGTGACCTTTTGGAGAGCTGGGGTTGGTGAGAGTAAATTTGTGGTTAACTGATTTTTTACATCATAACCTTGGAATCCCACAGCAGCAACTGGAAGTTCTGGTGTCTCAGCTGTTTGGGCTGACAGTGTATTGCTGTTCTCACTTCCCTTCCTGACTGCATCAACATTAGTCAAGACATCTTGAAGTTGACCTTGGAATAAGGAGACCAAATCCTGCTCTTCGTTTTTCTCCTCGTCTTCTATAGAGGCCAGTTCCACTGAACTGTCTAACAATATAATTGGTTCCTCAGATGATGAAAAATCGACTGATATTTCTGCATTGTGGGACAAATCCCCTGTTGTTTCATTACAATTGCTGCTTCCCTTAGCCTCAACATTCTCTGCGGAATCCCCCAAGAGAAGAACTTCCACAGGCGTCTGCAAAGAAGACCCTGATGGTTCAACTCTTCCTGGGATGTTTAGTAATGGGATTGTGTCTTCTTCTGTAGAATGATCGATGAGTATATCAGTGCCAGGAATTCCATTATTGGTTAAGAGGTCCACGGGGGTATCGTTTCCTTGTCTAAACAAAATATCTGAACCTTCGATCTGAGAACCTGTGACATCTTTGCTGTTTTGGTTGGTTGTCTGCAACTGGTCATCCAAGTTTTCTTCTGTGATAATTTGAGTATTGTTCTGTATTTGAAAATCAATATTTTCTTCTGTGATAATTTGAGTATCGTTCTGCAACTGAGCATCAGTGTTTTCTTCTGTGATAATCTGAGTATTGTTAATCTCACCAGGGGTGACCTTAAAGGCAAAAACACCTTCAGGAAGTTCTAGAAATGGAATCTGTGATGCGAGAATAGGCCTCTGGTTGATGTCATCTCCATCAGTTCCTTCAGCAGCGTTCAGTGGTAACCCTGTATCAAGGGAAGTAACATCAGTGGTAGTTTGAATCTGCCCATCTGTTTGCTCCATCGTGTCAGGAACAACTGCGGTCTGATTTGTCTGTTGGCTTTCATTAACAGTGGCCTGTTGGTTAACTGCAAGACCTTCATCCGCAGAGACTTGGGGAGATGAATTATTACTTGGAGCTCGTTCGACTCCATTACCTTGGGTGTTGGTGCTTGCTTGGCTTCCACCACCAAACCCTTGTTGCAAAACGAGATCTGTTTGGTTTTGAATATTACTTTGTTGGTCCTGGCCTTCAAATACATTCTGGTTCCCTGTACCTACACTGAAGGTCGGGTCAAAGACATCAGGCACAAGAGTACTGACGCTGCTGCTAATTGAACCATCTTCATTACCACCGCCATCTGGGAAAATGAGATCCGGAGGTACAGACATTGTTATGGTTTCAAAACCCCCACTAACGTCCTCATTCGAAATATTTTCCTCGATCGTACTATTTGAAATAGGGCTCTCAGTTGGAATCGCGTTAAGAGGGCCCTCTCTGGTCAGGTCAGTTTCTGCCACGCCAACGGAAGCTACAGGAGGATTTTCGGTTACAGGAATCCCGTAATTTGGAGTAAAACTGTCATCTTCCGGTATGAAATTTTCTATTTTATATATGAAACTACTGTCTGTCTGTGTGGTAATACTAATTTCGGTGGTGAAACTGCTGTCTTCAAGTGTGAATGTATTGCCTTGAGATGTAAAGATATTGCTTTCTGGTGTGAATCTGTTAGCCAGAGAAGTGAAAATATTACTTTCAGGGGTGACTCTGTTCGTCTGGGAAGTGAAAATATTGTTATCAGGCGTTAGACCATTGTCGTCTGATATAAATCTATTGGTTCCCGAACTAGGAGTCACAGTAAAAACAGCAGTGTCTATAGGGACACTTGTGAACCGAAAACCTTCGCTTTCGCCCGATGTACCAATGTCAGCAGTGAGTAATCCATCGGCAAAATTAGTGCTATCAGAAATGTTCCTCCGGTCGTCATCTCCCTCAGCACTAAGATATGATATAGTTCCAGGAGTAACAAACGAATCGGCAGGCACTTCAGTAACGGCAGGCAGTGGTGTTTCACCTGCAGTGATATCACCGACATTGTAATCATAATCAAGAGGAATATTTCCCGAGGGATCAAAGCCGACCTCTCTTGATTCGTCACTTATGGTGGAATTTAGTTGCTCTTGGTCAAAGTTTACATTGTCATCAACAGGGACATCCGAATTCAAATCGAAGTCCTCTCTGTTGCGGGAAAGGGTTGCAACAGTACTTAGGAAAGGTGTATCTGCTCCTTCTTGAACTGTCGCTACGGTGGAGAAATCGAAACCTTGAGCTGCATCTGGAGGAACATCAGCTTCTCCATTAACTCTTGGCCCAATGAAGTCGAAATCTTGGTCACTCAAAGGAGAAGGATCTCCGGAAATTGTTTCAATGCTGCTATCAACAACCGCAGGATTTGATGTGGGTAACTCAGTAGAATAACTGTTGCTTCCTAATCGCACGTCATAATCAGAGTAAACTGAATCAAAGGCATTATCTGAAGGGTAATCCTGATTGCCCACGTTGAGATAATCTGGGATGGAACTATCTTTGTAATCAGTGTTCTCCAACCCCAATTCATCATAGGTGTAGTCAGGAATACCAATGGGTTCAGTTGTAGTCGTACTTTCATCAGCCAACTCTGGGATTGCAGGTGCACGGTTGCCTATGTTATCTGCAGGTGTAGTGTCTTGTGGTGTTTGGTTTGGGCTATAAATATTTCCGTCCGGTCCAGGCACAGCACTAGGGAAGTTGGCCAACGCAAAATCATATGGATTTGCACCTGTACGACCTCCAAGGTCAAATTGTGGGTATTGTCCTTGATAGAAATACCCGTATTGTTCTGGACTTCTTACTCCAGAGACTGTAGGACGTGGCGAGTTGTAGTTATTGTATGGAGAGTAACTCCCGGTCGCTAATGGGTTGAAAAACACCTGAGGGTCCTGGCCTGTGGGGAAATAATTTGCATAATATTCTTCCAGTGTGGTGCCTTGTAAATCTTCAGGGAGGAGTGTAGGTGGTGATGCCACCTCTAATGGATTGCTCTCCGCCAGAGGGAAATCCTCATAGTCATCACTAATCTGATTGGAGGAATTGGTCTGGACATCGTCTATCTTTCTATCCGTTCTCTCTCCTGCGTCCCCCTCTGTTGGTTCTTCGCGCTGGCCGAAACCTCCAGAGTATGGTGCCAGCCAGTTGAAAAGGACCGGGTCAGTGGAGGGCCCATAAATCGTTCCTCTTAACGAATCCTGAGATGTGTCCTCAGTTTCCCCTGAAGAAGTTATGACCCCTATTCTCTCCTTCATAGGATCTATATCAGGGGCTCTACGACGGACAGCGCTATGTGGTTTCATTGTTATGTCATCACGTAAATCCAAGAACTCCCTTCCTTGTGCAAAGATGTCTGCAGTAGTTTTAGTTGATGAATCATAAGGGAACTTTATTTCAGATGGGCGGGGAATAAGTATGATGTACTCGCCATCATCAGGCAGAATTGGACTCTTATTTGAAAAAAGAAGAAGGAATTCATCTGCATCGAATTGGTTTTCTCTTTCAATCTTGTTCCTTTCGTTACTCTTAGTGGTTTTGTCTTCCTCTGAATCTGTCGAGTGCTTTGAGGAGCTGTCCATCATTGCTTGCAGAGAGGCAATAAGGTGTGGCATCTTGGCGTTCTTCCGAGTTCCTCCAAGTTCCTCTGTGAGTGAATGGGCATCTGGTGTTAGATTAGCAATGTCTGGCACACCTGTTGCATCGACTGTCTTTGGAGTTGGTAGTCTGTTTGTCGATTGCTTGTGCTTTCTGTCTCGGAAAGATGGAGGGTTAGAATAGTTGCCAATATTATGTTTTGTAAGTATGAAATATGAAGGATTGATTGTATTGCGAATTGCTTCTGCCAGATTTGCAAATAGTCTTGTTGAATTAAGGACGGAGGGATCTAAAGGATAGCTCCTGGATGGGGTACTACCTTGTCGGGGTCCTTTATTCTTTAAATTGTGCAAATTCTGTAACACTGTGCTATCTACTACCACTCCGGAACCAACAGCAAACTCGTTTGACCCTCTAGTAGTAGACGGATTCAAAGTAGACGTTTCTTCTCCATTGCCGAACCCAAAGAAATTCATAAAATCATTGAAAGCTCCGTTTTGCAAAGTAGGTGTTGCAGGGGAAGGTCTGGTGGTCTTGGGTGTATCTACCCCAGGAATAGTTTTGGGAGGCTGGGGTATGGGAACTCCTGAAGGCGGTATTGTAGCTTGTGATATGGGTCCTAAAAGTCCAGAAGGAATCTGTCCACCTTGGAATGGAGGCACTGGTACTCCCTGAGTTGACAACTGTAGGCCCTGTGTTGGCACAGTAGAGGGCACTTGTATGGGGCGTCTAGAAGGTAGTTGGTCTTGTAGAGCTGGAAGAACAGGCTGTTTTTGTATACCCTGCCCTAGAACAGCAGAAGGCAGTTGTGGATCTTGGATTGGAACAGAAGCCAGTGGAACACCCTGTGCTGGGAAAGCAGAAATAACAGAAGGTGGTTGCTTACTTTGTTCTGACACAGCAGAGGGTTGTTTTTGTGTTAGGGCAACAGAAGGCAATTGTACACCCTGTTGTGAAACAGAAGTCAGTGGTGTATATTGTGTTTGGACAGCTGAAGGCAGCTGCACACCCTGTGTTGGAACAGCTGACGGCAGCTGTACACCCTGTGTTGGAACAGCTGACGGCAGCTGTATACCCTGTGTTGGAACAGCTGAAGGCAGTTGTACACCCTGTGTTGGGAAAGCTGAAGGCAGCTGTACACCCTGTGTTTGAACACCTGACGGCAGCTGAAGACCCTGTGTTGAAAAAACTGAAAGCAGCTGCACACCCTGTGGTGGGGCAGCTGACGGTAGCTGCACACCCTGTGTTGGGACAGCTGACGGTAGCTGCACACCCTGTGTTGGGACAGCTGGAGGCAGCTGCACACCCTGTGTTGGGACAGCTGAAGGCAGCTGCACACCCTGTGTTGGGACAGCTGAAGGTAGCTGCACCCCCTGTGTTGGAACAGCTGACGGTAGCTGCACACCCTGTGTTGGGACAGCTGAAGGTAGTGGCACCCCCTGTGTTTGAACAGCTGGAGGCAGCTGGACCCCCTGTGTTGGGACAGCTGAAGGTAGTTGCACACCCTGTGTTGGGACAGCTGAAGGTAGTGGCACCCCCTGTGTTTGAACAGCTGGAGGCAGCTGGACCCCCTGTGTTGGGACAGCTGAAGGTAGTTGCACACCCTGTGTTGGGACAGCTGAAGGTAGTGGCACCCCCTGTGTTGGGACAGCTGGAGGCAGCTGCACACCCTGTGTTGGGACAGCTGGAGGCAGCTGCACACCCTGTGTTGGGACAGCTGAAGGTAGTGGCACCCCCTGTGTTTGAACAGCTGACGGCAGCTGTACACCCTGTGTTGGGACAGCTGACGGCAGCTGCACACCCTGTGTTGGGACAGCTGGAGGCAGCTGCACACCCTGTGCTGGGACAGCTGAAGGCAGCTGCACACCCTGTGTTGGGACAGCTGAAGGTAGCTGCACCCCCTGTGTTGGAACAGCTGACGGTAGCTGCACACCCTGTGTTGGGACAGCTAAAGGTAGTGGCACCCCCTGTGTTTGAACAGCTGGAGGCAGCTGGACCCCCTGTGTTGGGACAGCTGAAGGTAGTTGCACACCCTGTGTTGGGACAGCTAAAGGTAGTGGCACCCCCTGTGTTTGAACAGCTGACGGCAGCTGTACACCCTGTGTTGGGACAGCTGACGGCAGCTGCACACCCTGTGTTTGAACAGCTGACGGCAGCTGCACACCCTGTGCTGGGACAGCTGAAGGCAGCTGCACACCCTGTGTTGGGACAGCTGAAGGTAGTGGCACCCCCTGTGTTGGGACAGCTGACGGCAGCTGCACACCCTGTGTTTGAACAGCTGACGGCAGCTGCACACCCTGTGATGGAACAGCTGACGGCAGCTGCACACCCTGTGTTGGGACAGCTGAAGGCAGCTGCACTCCCTGTGTTGGGACAGCTGAAGGCAGCTGCACACCCTGTGGTTGAACAGCTGACGGCAGCTGCACACCCTGTGAGGGAACAGCTGAAGGTAGTGGTACCCCCTGTGTTGAAAAAGCTGACGGCAGCTGCACACCTTGTATTTGAACAACTGAAGGGTGGTGACCATTTTGTGCTGGAAGAGCGGATGGCAATTGAGTATTCTGTGCCGAGATAGCCGAAGGCAGTTGTATGCCCTGTGTGCGATTAGCATAAGGTGTGACTCCATTAGTTGGAACAGGTAAAGGTACTTGTACATCCAGTGAAGGAACAGCTGAAGGTCTCTGTGTATTTTGTGTAGGAACAATGGGTGATGGTGGAATTCCCTGTGTTAGAACTGCTGAAGGAAGCTGTGCATTCTGTAATGAAATACCTGCAGGTAGTTGTGCAGCTTCTGCTGGGACAGTTGAAGGCAATTTTATAGCCTGTCCAGATCCTGTAGGTAGATCCTGTGGCTGAATTATGGGAGTTGTTGGCGAATTTCTTATCGGCACTACAGGATTTATATCTCCATCATTCTCTTTTGGTTCCCCAGCAAGTAATGTGTTTTGTGTTGTATCTTTGGGCAGTTGTGGTACACTCTGTCCTGGATCTATGGGTGCAACTGATATGGATTGATCTAGTGATCCAGGAAACTGTAAAGCGCTATCATCTTGGCTTGCTGTTGGCAAAGAAGTATTTGGGAAAGAAGCTTGTACTGGAGATGCAAAGGTTGATGGGGGAGTTAAAGGAAGTGTATTTTGTGGTGGTATTGCCGTTAGCGTTGGTCTGTTTTGCACTGGAACAACTGGAGATGGTTCACCTTGCACTGGGGTTGAGCTGTCTTGTAACGGGACTGCAGGAGATGGTACAACTTGTGTTTGGAGTGACACGTTAGTATTAGTATTTTGCTGAACTGATGCCAGCAAAGAATTTAGTGTCGATTGGCTTCCTCCACTGATCGACTCTTCACTTTTTTGTGTTTCATCATTTGTTTGTGTAGGAGTAGGTAGGGTAGATGCCTCAAAGGTTATAGATGGTGGTGTCTGAATTTCTATACTGTTTGTGATACTGAATGGCGGCTTTGGTGAAGGACTTATTTCCAGTAATGTGTCATCTTGGAACCTAATCCTAGGAGTGGATACTGCAGGGATTTGTGGTGAGGATTGAAAACCAGGTACAAATGTTGTTGGAGTTGGATTAAAGCCAAATGGTAGAATTCCCTGTTGTTGATACCCAAAAGGATTAAATGGAAAACCTTGAGTTTGGTTTCCGTTTAATTGCACTGGGAATCCGGTAGGGACAGGAATATTCTGGGGAAGGAAAGTTTGCGGGAACACAGCACCAGTCTGTGATCCACGCGTAGGAGAAGTGGGCGAGGGTGGCAGAGACCAGGGATTGAAAAGGGGTCCTGTTGGTGGCAGAGATGCTTGACCAGAGGCAGTCACAGGGATTCCACCTTGCAGCTGTGGAGGAACGGAATTTGGATTCCCTGGAAATTGTCCAGTTGAACCGATATTATAATCCGAATCATAATCATAGAAATAATCATAATCAGGGGCTTGTGCTCTATAGAGTGCATTGATATAATCTAGAAAACCTGGA
>BOPN01001594.1:247500-260000 GCA_017312705.2 Penaeus japonicus
TGTGTCGTCACTCTTATATAGGGTGCGTGATGGTATCCATTAGGATTACGATTGGTAATTTGATACACGTATGTATGCATGAGTGCAAGTGAAAAAGAATAGACTTGTGCCTGACTGCTACATCTGTACGTGAGCTAATATAGTGATTGTACCTGAGTTACTGCAAGTGTTAATACGTTAGGAATGTGTTATTATCATGTTACAATAAACACAGGAGTATGTTCATCTAACTTTTCTGACTAACAAGGATTCGAACCCTTACGTTCTCGATTACACTTAGAGAGAACAGCTGCCAGACCTGGTGGAAGGATTGTTAAGGGATATTCCAATGAAGAACTGCATCAATTCTATCGCGTATATGGTATTTAGAAAAAAAATCAAACAGAAGCAATATTTCTCTTTAAATATGGGAATGCTCTTGTAGGAATATTTACCCTTGTAAAATCAGTTTCGTTCTTGTTCGCAAACGGTTTGAATTTTGTTTCATGACACAAGCTAGTGGTGAATCATGGGCCGTGAGTGAGGTTCATGTGGAACAAGTGTTTATGGTGACAGTGATACGTAAAAAGACAATTTTTTTTAAGTTTGCAGACTTGTGTGCTGATAAAAGCAGGTATGCAGCCTTGTAGTGATTCGGGAGACATTCCATTATAATAATGACGTAATTTGACTTGGCGTTGTGATGTGATTGCACATATTATTTATCTTAGTTGCAGTTAAATGGTTAATATCAGTGAATATTGTATCTGAAGCATTCTTGTATAATGCAATACATGACATTGATGTGTACAAGAACAAGTTAGTAAATAATGTTCCTCGTGTTAGAGGGATAGTTGAACTTAGCAAGAACAAATTCAACAGAAATTAAAGTAAGCCCCGAGAGTGACAAGAGTGAGAAGGAAAGGGCAAAGAAATCTTACTTTCGTATTAATATGTATGCTAGGAGGGCCACCCTAACATGACTGGGCATAGAACCTTGCTAATGTTGTACAGCCCAAGTGGCTAGACAAAGATACAAGTTAGTTTCTGCTGAATTTCGAGATATATTCATATAAATCTGACTGTGCTTACTCCACACTCCAAACCAACCTTTACTTTCGAACTTTTAATAGGATATTACAATCCTTACAGTAGTGTCTGGTCATTGGCACACTATTTCCAGTTAGAGATGTGATAACACTATCATAGAAAAGTCCCATGCTATATTATATAACTATCTTTTAAGATCTGGATGATGAAACATGCAAAAAGAGGTTCACAAAGTCGGTTTTTATATGGAGTAGATTGTTACATCCTATTATTTCAGGCACCTACAGCAACCCTGAATGTTGGAGATAATATTGAAACTGAAACTGAAAATTAAGTGCTAAAACCAAAGAATGGAGGTCTACTTTTAGTTTTGGCCAACACAAGTATGACTGATGTGTACAACCACTAATAATGAAATTATGTTAACTTATTATGTAACCCAGTTATTAAACTATTTGACAACACTGTATAGTAATTATCAGGATTATTGTATCATCCCAGTCACCAACATCCTGCAATATGCACATTTTGCACTTCTGTTCTACTGCAGTAAACTGAGCATAAACTTATTTTCAAAGAATTAACTAAGAATTCGTAACATCAAACTAATAGTTAACAGCTTTTGACTTCACTTATATTGATCTAAAT
Organism: Penaeus japonicus; assembly: GCA_017312705.2. Classification (NCBI taxonomy): domain Eukaryota; kingdom Metazoa; phylum Arthropoda; class Malacostraca; order Decapoda; family Penaeidae; genus Penaeus; species Penaeus japonicus. Next base: position 249,178 of record BOPN01001594.1, read on the forward strand.
TTATTACACTTGTTTTGTCTTTCTACCCAGACCTTATATAATTATCAAATCTTAAAATGGAAGGTATTATTGGTTATTACTTAATCCAATCTAATTTGCACTACACAACTTGATCCTTTGAAAATCTTCCCTTTTACTCTAGGGAGTTCAGATATCCATAAATCCAATACATATATTTGATAATACCTTTAAAGTTTTTTTTATTACAAAATTGGCTTTCACCAACTGATACCTAAAACATGCACTCTCCATTATTATTTTATTTTTATTTTTTTTAAACATAAAAGGCTGTACACCTGGGTAGTGTCCAAAAGTCAATTAATAGGCCTACCTGACTTTGCCTGTTTACCCTAATCTTTGATTTTTTGTAACAAAAGTTTCTCTTTCTATCATTATCAGTATTAATGTTATGGTTATTATCATTATAATAATAAAAACAGTAATGATTGCAAAAAATAGATGAGCTCAAGTAAGCCTAGTAAAAGATTTATTTATGACTTTTTTGTGGAGCCATTATTATAACACACAAAATATACTAAAAAACACACAAGGGAAATAAGAAGCAGAATTAATTGCATAACACAGTTTTAATATGCATAATCTGAAATTTAAACATAAAACAGTGTGCCATATTGTGATAAATGTTTGGCAATGTAAAAAACAACAAAAATCTTATAAAAAGGAATTACTCAATTATATTACAATTTAGTACAGAATAATGGATGGCACTAACGAATCATTACCCCTAACGCTGACGTGATAATTGCCGTTAATTATGTACTTTTTTTTTTTCTTTTTCTTTTAGTAACCATACTCCCTCATTCATAATTAGTTAGGGCTTATAAATATTTAAAAGAGTAAACAAAAGATACAAATATGATTAAGAATTGGAGATCTATAGTACGGCCTGCCACCATTCTATATACGTCATAGCAGCAGTGATAATATATGATGGATTTCTAAACAGATCTCCATGGCTTTGCAAATGATAATGTTGCAGTGAGATTGATTTATGAATAAGAAAAAAGGAAATACGTGAGATTTCAAATAATTGATGTACGAACGAGAAAAAGGAAATACGTGAGATTTCAAATAACGTCCGGATAGTACATAAATTAAATTGAGATTAAATGAAATGTTAAAGAAGTATATAACTTAAAATAGAACATAATATCAAACCAATATCTTTGAGTGATTTTAAAAAATTAAAAAAAAAAACTTATTCTACGTGTAAAACGGTAATAATATCAGAAAAACCCAGGACATATTTAGACATGTGAGAGTAGGGTCAAAGTGTGTAAAAGTCCGGTTACAAGTCTACAACGGAGTTCAAAATGATAAGAAACTAAATATGTTATAAATGCAAAATGCTACAGAACCATAGCACAACACTCCCTCCGACTACATTGCTCCCTAGTAGCTGGTCTAGAACTTGTTTGATTTTACACTTATTGCATGGCTATGTAAAATCCAGCACCATGGTAATCTTATATTAAAAAAGAGAAAAAAATTATAATAACCATTATGATTAATAATAATAATAATAATAATAATAATACCATCATCATCATCACCATCATCATCATCATAACATAAATAATAATGATGAACAATTTAGCAGTTAATTAACAATAAAAAAAAAAAAAATTTTAATAGTTACACAGTGGAAGACCAAATGAAGAAATCAAGCCTATTGCACTGATAGCTGAACACACTGCATCCCCCCTGATGACAAGAGGCCTAAAACAATTACCCGAGCTGATTGTCTTCTAACAGGTCTTTGCATTGGTAATATGTATCACAAGCCTCTTTATGACATAGCTGTATATCCTTGATTGATATAACTGTAAGCATGTTCATCTAAATAACGTCCTAAATCAAAGCCGTTTGAACAAGAGAAGTACTCGTTTACTTCACATTTTTCAAGGTACTTTTTCTATTAAATGCTTCAGAGTTATAATCTAATATTAATGTGTATCTATTATAGTAATATCTAATTGCAAAGATCCCACATACCTGTTCTCCCGAATCTATTGCACTTTGATTGCAATTAAAACAAAAAAAAATCACAGATTCTTTCAGATCTAATATGTTAAATAATTTTATATTTCTTTCTATATATATGGCATATATGATAGATTCATTCACAAATCTGAATATTAAAGGAGCTTTAAAAAAATCTTCCCTCTCTTAAAACTATCTTTCTTTCCTTTTACCTTAATAAGGTGTATCACTTGTATGTTACATCTATTTGTTATAGACCCAAAAAATCTATAAACAAAAAATGATCTTAACATTAAAACTTATACCATTTGTATTTACGCTTTACAATTCAGCATAAATCATTGAGAAAATGAAATCACATTTTCTATTCATCACTACATCCTAACAATATTAAAATGCATGTTACATTACAAAAATGTTATAAATTACAAATCCATACGAACAAGAGAAGTGCAGAGTAACAAAAGTAACAGTACTTCATCATTTATAGTTTGCTAATATCATGATTTGCATCTTGTACTTATCAGGTCTATTTCAACAAAATTTAAATCCAGACACTACATCAAAAAGGAGCTTTGATATTTAAGGTGTGACTATGAAGACTGCGTTTACTTCACACTAATCAAACAGCATCGCATTAAATCTATTTATGAGTAACTAAAATATTAAAATGTATTTATAACTATCTGCTAGGTTGCTTTTTTTTCTTTTATATATCAAAATTCTAACTAAAGAAAACTTCAGTGTCACTCATTTCCTTAATTATAAGATCTAAGGTAAAACAAATTATAATTTTTTTAAAATAAAATATTTTTCCTATGGATGAGATAATTATCACTAAAAATAAAATTCTAAAGAATCAATTGAGCACAGCATATTGTATATCACATTATATTTCTTTTCTTGTGTGCTTACATCCTACTATAATTCATATTTCTAGATTCTTTGCTTTGTCATTCATAAACTGTTCCATCTCCCTCTAGGTCTTGCACATAAAAAAAAAAAAACAGCAATAAAAAACACAGCCATGAGAAAGACAGATATTAGTTTTTGAGACTATGAGACTCTAGTCTCCTCTCTGTATATCACACCACGCTTCTCCGTCAATTCATTTTCTAGTGTCTTTACAAAAGCAGTCAGTCACATTCATAAACTTGTCCATCTCTCATTCAGGTCTTGGGCATGGAAACAAAGACAGAATCATGAGAAAGACAAATATATACAGCGGCCTTCACCTCATGCAGGCATTAGTATTCGAGGCTACTAGACTCTTGCCCCTTCTTCCTCCTTTTCCCTTCGTACTTCTTCTTGTTTACGAAACTCTCAATCCTCTGCAGTGGATGTATCAAGCTGGGATCTGAATCATAAACCTGGAATGGACAAGGAAATTTAAGCAATGTTCTGAAAGACATTATCAACCCTTTGACTCTAATGTTAATATAAATATCAACCCTTTAACTCTAATGTTAATATAAATATCAATCCTTTAAATCTGATGTTAATATAAATATCAACCCTTTAACTCTGATGTCAATATAAATAATTAATGTTCCCTTAAAAAGGTATAATAAAGAGCTTTCTCACAAGCACACACGTACCTGCAGGAACTTCTTTACATCATTGATCTTCGACAGTGTCTCATTTGTAGAAGGGAAGGACAGCTGCCTTTTAATAGAGTGGCGAGACTCGCACACGAAGCCCTCTTCATTTTCTTCTTGTAACTGGCTTTTCTCAATTACAGCATCACATGATTTACTTGTGTGCAAGAGAGAGCCGGCTTCATCGTCCTGGTTCATTGCAACTTCAGCATCCCCATTCTGGCTGTCGTTTAGATCTGGGTTTTCTCTTGGGCAATCAACCGTATCGAAGTGAGGGGACTCGGTGATAAATGGGGGACATTCAGGTACTGCCATGATTTCCTGATCCCTACAAAAGGCAAAATGAGTTGTTATTTACTTTGCCATAAAGGTTATACAGAAGATGATAATTTCAAAGTACATTTAGCAATCATTTTAAGTTATAATGTTAGCTGGTTCTAAAACTCTTATTTTTTATCATTATGATAATCTCTATTTTTGTTGTTGTTTTTATCTTTTAATCTGCTATCACCATTACCCAAAGCATTTTTTGTGATATGAATCTTTTACTAGTTGTATTTTTTTCATTATTATTATTATCATTATTTTATAATGAAGACTATCTTAATATGATAAATAATATACAATCTAGTAAGAAAGAATTCATTAGATCATCAATTATGAATCCTTGCAGTAAAAATGCAAGAAACTACCATTCTGAAAATTATTGTTGCAATGTAGGCACAATACTAATTATGAATGTAAAATAATTGGATAGCTAGGAGAGGGACTTTGTTTACTCACTCGGTAAATATATTTTCTTGGGATTCTGAGGGATCAGGTGTCGTTCCCCTCGATCCCTGAGCTTGCTCGCTGAAGGATCGGTTCCAGGCTTCATGGAAGAGTAACTGGCTCGGCGTGATGTCCTTTGGATCTGGAGGTAGGCTGCGGCGCCTGTTTCCGCTGAGCCGGCGGATCCTTGGATGAAGCAGCACTCTCTCGTGGCTCCATGGGTAGGGTTCCATCTCGTCGACGCTCCTGTCAGAGCCGTTACTTGCACCGCTCCAGTTGCGCTGTCTGATCCTATTGAGCTCGTGCGGGTTTAAGAACGGTGGTTCGGGTGTGCTTCCCCTGGATAAAGCCGCTGGTTTCATGGAGCAAGGCTTTAGTGAGGCGGCTCCCATAGTATCTGAGAGGACATCCGATAATTGCTGCATGCTCAAGGTGTTTCTGTGAAGGAATGACAAAATTAAACGTGTTCCTTTTTTTTAGCTGCAGTACACAAACTTTACTAAAGTTTGAATTTCAAAGTAGGAAAATATTTAATATGCATACACTCATGCTGAAAAACAATTTATTTAGGAACAGTCTTACCTCTACTGGCACTGTTGTTGGTCCAGGGTGATAGGCATCCTCATGTTCTAATATCACATATTTCAAAGATATTTCTATCAGTTGCATACATACTTGCAATTAAGCATTTCCATTCAAATGACAAAACAGCACATCACCTTCAATTGAAAAGCAGTCTTCCGAGTCAGCATTAAAAGAGAAAAGTAGGTTATGACAGAGCATATGGACTTATTCTAATTTGAACAACTTACCTACCTTACTCAAATAACATTATTTACAACACAGACATACTACCTGCCAGTGTTAAAATCACTGCCAAAGAAATACCACAGCTGCAAATCAACTTATGACACTGAACATTGTTACAAACAAGAAACAAGGCATTTCTCAAGCTTAATTATGATAACCCATCTCATAAGACATTGACTCAGTGAATATACATTAAGTCCAATCTTCATTTATAGCCGTGTTTTTGCTGTGATATTTTGCTATATATTTCATAGATCGACGCCTTGCATAGGCAGACAGACAGTAATCTGGGCCTCTTGGCAGGAAGAGTCGTTGGCCCCTTGACCCATCCATCCCACGACATCCATTCCTTACGGTGGTTTCCTGCCCCTGGTTCCTAGTTTTCGTTGTCTTGTATATCACAGAATTAAGGTAATAAATGAGCATTCTAGTGAAACATCATGGAGTAGTTTAAAAAAAATGAAATGTTTATACTCATGGACAGCTTTTTAACTGTTTTAATTCATCTTGTTGTTCTTCCTCCTAAATGTATCCCTAGTTAGTACTAATGATTAACTAGAGCTCGTACGGCATTACCCATCATCATGCACCATCTACAGGCATGTTCAAATTGCTGTCCACGTGGTATCCAGTCAGAACCTGGCAGGATCATGGGAGGTTCCTAATGCGGATGTGTGTAGTATGATGGTACAGAATACAAGAAGGAGGAACCTGAGTTTTTACCAGTGATCTTTGGTAGATGACAGGAGAGACTTGATGTTTTAAGATGACATTGGTCAAAACTTGTGTAAGGGATAACAACACCTGTTCCCCATTGGGTTGGTTCCTGGTTCTGTAACTTTGTATGTCTGACAGTGATGTTATTTAACACGAAAAAAAAAAAATTGTGATAGTTTCCTAACATAGAACATTTTGCCTCTTTAGATTGATACTATGTCAATCACATTTAATTGGCTGCTTCTGCTTTCCCAGGCACATGATCAAATGATGATCAGTTTTGAAAAGAAAGAAAAAAAAAGTCGGAGAGTGACATTTTATGTTCAGCAGGCATAAACTGTAATTTAAAAAAATTATAGATATTCCAATAGACCCCAGTGCTTTACATCTAAATGAGGGATATACTTATGTTAAAAAGAAAATACCCATTTTCTTTTCCCTGAAACATTGTGGGTTGTCAACTTTGTTTTAAGAGTTATTTTTTCTTTTTCTTGAATGAAAATAACTAAAATGAAGAAGAGCATGGCAACTGGTAAGAAGAAAGATGATCCTATGAGCAAATTAAATTATCTAGTTGAAGTAATTACAAAAAATATATAATTTAACTGAGTAAAGACTTCATTCTAATCAATTAAGCAAATTTATATAAAGAACGTTTTTAACCCATTCCCGACGGGGGATTTCTAGCCTAGAATGTCCAAATGCCGGGGCGTTCGAATTATTAGGCCTAAATCAATTGAATGGCCGGCACAATACTGTGCCGCCCGGCAACTGGGCTTTTGAATGCGCGGTACACATGCTGTACCACCCGTCCTGTGTGGGTTAATTTGAAATATTGTATTTATAGGAAATATATTCATTGCAGTCATGCTTAAATTCATCAGCTCTAATAATAACAAATCAATAAAACCAAGTAAAAATAATTATTTAGTTTTCTACCTGAAAGCACTGTTTGTAGCATGTTAATTAAAATGTATTTTAAACTTATGCTTATATGAACAGAATCTAACTGATGGTTATAGCATTGTCTTGGCCCTCATATTTGCATATATACCACAGTCACCTCAGGAACACTGACAAAAATCATTCTCACTCTCATTTTTGTTATTGCATCAACAAAAAACAACTTTTCAAAAGACATGGCATAAACAGGCAAAAGAAAAGAAAAGAAAAAAAAAGCAGCAACACATATAAACTATAATACAAGTGTTAATAATCACAAATAATTAGATAAGATAAATTTTTGAGAGAAAGAAAGAACACAAACCCATAATACATTTTATTAGTAAAGTCACAAGGCATTCTAATGTCACTCTCAAAACAGATAATCAAGATTTTACGTACACATTATCTGGTCGCTGTGGGTTGAAGTAGAAGTGTCGGTCGAAGGCTCTCTGGACAAATTCACAGACCTGCTTGCTCCCGTCGTCTGAGTAATTCTGACGAACGCGCCTCGATACCTAGATGCACGAACAAAATCGTTAAGTATTATAGGGTCAGTTTCCAATATATCTTTTAATTAAGTCATTAAGTTTAGATAATGTAAGAGTCGGGGAAGATTTCACATCAAAATATATTTGCAAAATATCTCCAAGCAAATTAACATACTGATTGTTCAAAGCTGTTCCAAATATCAGTAAGTTAAAGCTTTTAAAAGATTTAAAGGCACTCAACAAATAAAAAACAAAGCTCTTCACTCTTCAAAGTCAAATTTTAAAGGCACTCTTTATAAACAGATCAAGATTTTTTTTTTTCTTTCATAAAGCTAAGTTTGAAAGGTACTCATCTCTTATAAATAATACTCTCCCTTTCTTAGATAAGGTGACAGAAAGGATTACAAGTTCAAATGCCCCACTCCACAGAACTCTTGACTCACCATCTTCATCAGAGACTCCAGCTCCAGTTTATGTGCATGTTTCATGAAGACCTGGCATAGTGCTTCCATGAGCCATGACCCTCTTTCCGGGTGTCGGAAGGATACGAATCCTTTGCAGATGGGAGAGGGAGGGAATAAAAAAAAAACATGTGAATAGGCATGTGCTTGTGTCTGCATGGTTTGGATATTTAATAATTGCTCATGATAATATTAATAAATAATAATAATGATGATAAATTAATTTAAAAATGATAGTATTAGTAAAGTTCAAACAATTCATAACATACATAAAATAACACAAATAATGTAGAACAAACATTCATATATATCTCATACCTTCGACTGTTGAATATGCAATATACATGTCGGTGTAAGTTGGATCCTTCTCGACTATTGCTTCACTGGTAAATGAAGCATCTGTTTCTAATCCTTGACGTCGTACATTTGACACCAGCTGTGGACCTGCTGCCACCCCTACGTCTGGTGTTCCACCCCTATTGGAAACAGGACTAAAACACATCAATAAAAAAAATAAAAATAAAAAGATATATGTATAGTCCCCTTCACTTCCAAATTCCCCACTCCATGCTGGTGATGTGTGAACCGCCAGTTTCGTAAAGAAAATACTTTCCAGCGGGTTTTGGATGCGGGAGTCGAAAGTAGTCGTTCGCACATCAACAGTGCTTGGGGGAGAACTAAGAAGCAGAGGACTATTTAGCATCCATCTTTTCAGCCTTTTTGGTTCAGGAATCAGGCCTGATTATCGATCTTGCAGGAACAACTTTGCTCATAGATTAACAATTCAAAAGTACTATTCCTTTGATCTGTACAGCTATACACCTCTCTTAATTCTAAAGTGTTGCTGAGAATCAATACCTTTGTACTTTGCTGGGCAACTATAACTATACCTTTTTTTTTTATCTTTATCTATTAGTTTTTTTTAAGAGCCAGAGATGCACTAAAAAATATGGTAATAAATTGGCTGCTGGCAACATCCAAAAAACAATGTTGTATTTCAATTAATTATCCTCATCATCTCTCAACTGCATCTCTGCCTCAATAAAAAAAAAAAAAATCAAATTGTAATATAATACCTGAATTAAAAAAGAAAAAGTATATAATTATATAGAATTTAAAATTAATATAAATATATATAATAAATAAAAAGTTTTAAAATAAATATAGACATATATCTGATAAAAAAAAATCAAGGAACTACATCTCCACTAGTGTAAACTGTATTCTTAAAAATCATGTATTAAAACATTCACCTTTAATAATACCCTAAAGAGTCTAATATAGATAATAATAAAAAAAAAAAAAAAAAAAAAGAGGAAACTAACAACGAACAAGAATCTGTACTGGGTGTACATATCTAACAGAGGTTGTACATCGTGACAAATGTAGAGAAAAGTAAAATGAGACTGAATAACTTCGCAACACATCAGACATACTTACATCTCTTGTGTTACCGTTATAAAAAAAAAAGCAGTTAATGTCATGAAAACATACCTACAATACTGGAAAATGAAGATCTTGGGTTTGCCCTTCAAAGCAGGACACTCCCGGTTGCTAAATCTCTCCACCACTTCATTCACACTTAAAAACTGGTTGTCCGAAGTGTAAAAGGACTTCTCATCTCTGCCGTGACTCATTACGATTACGATGCAAGAGTCGACGGAGGCTAATTCCTCGTTAGACCTAAATTCACGTAGAGCTTTGATTGTCTCCTGAAATGATAAAGGGGAAGGTATATGGATAAGCATGATATAAAGATAGTCTGCTACACAGTTAACATTTGGGTAAGATTTTCAATAACCGTAAAATAGCATTACAGTGGTGTCTTAACCCACACAGGACGGGTGGTACAGCATGTGTACCGCGCATTCAAAAGCCCAGTTGCCGGGCGGCACAGTATTGTGCCGGCCATTCAATTGATTTAGGCCTAATAATTCGAACGCCCCGGCATTTGGACATTCAAGGCTAGAATTCCCCCGTCGGGAATGGGTTAAATAGCATGCAACATATATTACAATAATTTCAAGTTAAAGGGATTTATTTTCTTCCATAAATCCTTTTACAACCTATGAAAGAGAATAATAAAAAGTGATTCTTGGATTATAACATGTCTATGTTGATCTAAGTTAATGCTAACCCCTTATGTGGAATCTACATGCAATAAGAAAACTTACTCAAAATTAAATAAAAATATCCAATTAATAACCAACACTGTGTGCGTAATTTGAAAGGCACAACTAGAAAGCAAAAAAGCATGCACCACAAAATATAAAAAACAACAACGTTAATAACTTACATATTTTGTCATATTGATATGTTGTTTTGGTATCTTGTAACCCATTTGCGTGAAGAGAAGCGAAAGATTTTTCACGTCTATTTCTGATCCTCTGCGACAGGGATGCGAGTTATCACGGAAGTCTTTGAAATTTGCAAGGAAAACCAATCCCCGAGGTTTGCTCAGGTTCCTGTATAACTGCAAAGAAAGTAAGTCATTTTTATTAATGGCAATGATCTGTATATGCATCTGCATACGTAGCACCTTGGTACTAGGTGATTTTGAGGTTTTCACCCATTAGGAAGGGAATATCCCCATTGATGATATGTGGAAACATCACCATGACATGTTTTAAGGGGATAGTAGATTACATGATAAATATAAATTGCACATGTACATTCACAGGCAAAATAAATTCAAGTCTATATTATATATTTCTTACTATCTGTCTATCTTATTTTTGGGTTTGGCTGATGATTCATAATAGACGAGAGTAAAGCAATGAAGAAAGGACACCTTCATCAAGCTTGGATGCCTAATTACCAGTGAATGATTTATATAGTAATATTACCTACTTTGAAGGAATAATCAGTATACTACATAACATTGATCTAAATGGCAAAATTTAAGTTGTATTGATATATTTGACAGGAAAGTATCAAGATCAGTATCAGTCTACAGTTTGATATATTAAGTTTACTAACCTCCGACTCATCTAGATGGGCTCCGCCAACCTCCCTGCTCTCGGTTACAA